>QEWY01004048.1:763897-941051 GCA_006503575.1 Baylisascaris schroederi | reverse complement strand
GGGGGGGGGGGGGGGGGGGGGGGGAGGGTGAGGACAGACGTGGGATGAGTGAAGGAACTTCGAATGCTCAGATCGAAACTCACTTTGCTGAGAGAAATGCCACTAACATCGTCTCCTTTCGGGGTGGGGAGGGGGGGGGAGGGCTGTACACTCCTCTTTTATTAAAAGGGAAAAAATTTTTGCACCCAATGGGAGGGGAAAGCTTGGGGATGTATATTCTTTTTCCTGAGGTCATAATCGATGGGAAACAATTTTGCTGCATTTCCGCAGATAAATTTGCGATGTTTTTATTGTTTTCTGATACAACAAACTTGCTTGTTGAATTCTTTCAATACGTTCGCTAGTTTATTTTTTTGAGAATGAAGGGGATTATAATGTTTCGTGCTTCGCGAGGTTTACGTTTAATCTTGAGTTTAATAACAATCACGGTGTATTTTCTGGCAATAATTCTATTATTGGCTGGTTATTAAAACTAAGCCATGAAATCATGAAAAGCAAATATACTCCTCACCAAAGGAAAAAGTCCTCTCAGATTTTCGCGATATGGTAATGCTAGAATGTAATGACTGAGTGGAGATGGCGGATTGCTGATCATTGAAAGTCCTTGTGAAAAGAGTGGTGCAAATTAAAATTGAGAAGTTATTAAATAACTAAACTAATGCGAAATTTCTAATCTTAACATTTAATTAGACATCTTTCAGCTGTGAAATATGAGTATATTTTAAGGCAATTCACTTAGAACTTGATACTGTCGGGGATTGTAACTAATCCCCCCTTCACTCTCTCTCGCCCTTTCTACCCTTTCCACCCCCTCTCCCTAAAACTTGATTCCGATTATATTAGTGTGGATGCTGTCGTTCCGGCCTCCCCATCCCTTGGATACAATTTATTCTTTGGCACTCATTATCTCCTTAAATGTCTATATACTATCATTTGTATGCATTGAATTGCTCGGAGATTACGCTCTTTTATCGACAGCTTTCTGGCGCATTATTGCGACTCTCTTGGCTTGTTTATTATTTGTTCTGCTACGTTAAAAAAAGTCGATTATGCAATTTTAGATTTCACTATGAAGCATAAACTGAGTGATGATGATGTGGATGGTCGAGACCCAAAACGACAAACCAATAGACTGCTGCAAATGCAAGTCGATGCCTATATCGCTGAGAAGCAGCTTTCTGCGCATGAGAGGAAACACTATCGTGAGGTTGCTAATCGTATCATAGCTTATATCATGCAATTAGACGACGCACACACACAACATGACGTAAGTTTATTCTATTTGTAATACAATTATTTTTTGTGGGAATTTAGTGGTGAACGTTTAGCTGTTGGTTTAAAAAAATGGAAATTGGAACTTATCGAATATCACCGTGATGGACGGGAGAAAACGTTCTTCAAATATGAAATGTTTTTGCACTCTGTGTGATTAGTAAACGGCAACGCCAAACTTTTTTGTGGCTAACATGACGTTTGGATTTTGCATTTCCTCTTACCTAAGTGAGTACCCACTTACCGAAGTCTTAGCGATGTTCACTTCAGAGGCTAGAATTTTTTTATTCTTCCGAATGTGGTAGATATAAGCCCGATCAGTTTATTAACTGAGTAAGGGCTGCCCACATAAGCACTGATTATTTATTGTGGTGTTTTCTTGTGAACTCTTGCACATCTGATGACGATCTATAAATATTGTGGAAAACACTCATAGAACACGGATTGGCTCAATCCTGGGCTTGAATACTGAACAGCTGTATAGCTCATACTCGGATCAGTTGCATTGATCATGTTTTATCTTCAAATACCCTACCCTTTTTCTTCAGAAAGTGCAGTGCAACCCAACGTGGAATAAATACATCTGAGGGGGAGAGTGGGGTTGGGGGGATTCATAAAGCACCATGGAGAGTTCCTTCAGACTCGTTTCTTGGTTTGTCTATTTTTCCCAGCCTGTTGTCGACATATCGCCTGCGGAGGTTGGTGTAAATACCTCCCAGTAAGTGGATCTATTGTACGAGATTACGTGCTTATCAGCTGAATATTTCTATCAAATCACTATGATCCCATGGGAGTAAAGGTGCTTTCAGGACACATCTCCTAGGTTCTTTCAATACATCTTTCTGGTTCCACCCCCCTCCCCCCCCCTGAAGCATGTATCACGTTTGGAAAATTGAGTGTTTAAGCCCCAAGGTTTGAGTTAAATCTTTTGTGACATTCTACTGAAGTGAACGGCGATGAATAAAGGTGTTTGTTTGGATATGGGATACGAGTGAGCTGATGAAAGCAGGTATTGAATTCCCATTTCACCTGCCTTTCGGCCGGGAATTATCGGATGTTAGTTCGTCGCGGGGCTGCCAGTGGATTGCGCCAGAATGCATTCTCCAGCTGAGCGATCATGCGCTGGGTTTGGCAACGAAGACGGATCCGACTTTGGATATGGAAGTTATTATTCCTCAGGTTGGTGGTTTTTTTATTAGCTATTTTGCATCATTTTGCCAACTATGCGAATTTTGGATAGTCAAGTGGTTAGAAATATACTTGATTTCCCTCCTCCTCTTTTTACCCATCTCTCTCCGCCTCACTGTTTTGCTTGCTGTCTCTCTCTCCCTCTTAGTCTCTCTATCACTCGCGCTCTCTCCTTTCCGGCTTCCGCTGTACTCCTATCCCACAAAAATTGGCAACCCGTCAAAGGCGGGCAAGTAGGTAATGGAGTTTTTGGGATTCATTTAGAAAAGTAACCAGCTTATCCAATTAGCTAACAGCTGTTGTGAGTTTTGATTTATTCAAAATTTACCCTTCGTGAAGTTTGTTGTATCGTTATTCAACACGAACCTCTGACACCATATTCTCAACACTTGCCAGTTTTCTTTTCAGAAATACTTTGGATCACGTGATTTCCTGAATTTTGCTTATCATATTAAACGAACTCAATACGCTTGTCACTTGGCTGCAGAATTACGTTCATACAACTGTGTGGTACGATTCGCGATGGAGGAAGGCGATCGATACAGACCTATTCTTATTGTCATCAAAGACGACGCGAGTACGGTATTTCCATCGCTTTGGGTGCAGATTATGGCACAGAATGTTTTTTCGTCGAGTTTTATTTGAAGTGCTGCTCAACATATTACGAATAATTATTTGTTTCCATGCTTACTGGCTAGATTACTTCCCTTTCAAATGGGAAAAGGGAGAGGGAAGGGCTTTGGAATAGAGAGTATCAGTTTCTACCCTATTTAACTAAAGCGCTGATTAAGTGTGCCAATCATACAATCAATATTATCTTTGTTTTCAGCGTTGCGTTTTCATTTCTCGCCTCCAGATGGATTTGCTAAGCCGAACCGATTTCGGCCCACTAATAATAATGTCCGATCGTCGTTCTGCCTTGGTGCAAAAGGAGCAATCGGTATGACATTGCATACATTAGCAATTGTATGCTTCTCATATGCTTTTGTCTGCTGTAAATATGGTAATGCATAACACTTCAATAGGAATTAATCACCACAAACTTAGTCGATGTGATATCATTATGATATCGGTGAAACGCTATCAATTTTCACATCATTTAATTGGGGCCTATCAAACGATCGGAAAGGGGGAGGGGGGGGGGAAGGAAGGTGAATTGATCTTCATTTCCTCACTCTTGGAAAAGGTAAACTTTGTTGTTAGGAAACAAGATAGCGAAATCAAGAGAAATATTTTCATAACCTCTTTTTTTTATTTTTCTAACTTCTGTGATTGCTTTTGAGTTTATTTAAAATCGTTTGTGATCATTGTTATTGGTTTTTTTTTATTTTTTTTTGTGGTAATTTCTTCACGTTAATATTGTCACTCTTTTCCACTGCCTTTTTTATTGCTGACTCTATTCGACAGAGTTGTTTATTGTAGCAATAAGGAGGAGGGAAGCATTTTCAGATGGAAAACATTACGGTTTTGGTTTTATTCTGTTGAATTTTTTGTGGAGTAGATCTCGGTGGGTGGTCCCGTTGGGGAGGAAACGGAGGAGAGTGCTGATGCTGTATTCCTCATCACTTGAAAACTGCGAAGAGTGCTGCAAAGCTGTTATTTTTCGAGAAAACCTTTTGAGATTAAAGAGTTTAACAGTTAAAGAGTTAAAGGGTTGGAAATGAGTGTCGAAATAACTGCTCACGTAACACTTGATTTATTGAGCTATGTGTATGCTAACCTCTTACTGTTTGCAACTGGCCGGAAGCATTTCTATCTGTTGTTATCGAAGTACCCACTTTGTGAAACTTCTATGATAACTTATTTCTTGTGCTTCGTACCTTTTCACAAATCTTGACAGGTGAGTAATTTTTACAGACAGTGACCCTCCAACACCATATTATAATGCGAGCATTTTGTCGGATTTAGTACGAAGGCAATTGGATAGCACTTTTAAGAAGTTCTTGGAGGAAAAGCCGAACTTCGTGAAGGCTATTTTTATGATCAGAGCATGGATGCAAGCACGACTTTTCAATGTGGTATGTGTCCGTTTATTATTGTTCCAGAACAAATAAAGCTTAAAAGGTAATTCACTGCAAGGTTCATTACTTAGCATGATGTGGACTTTTAATATATCTGAAATTTTGGGACTTTGCGCAAGATGTCGGTTTGGTTTAGAAATCCTGAAAAGTATCCGAGAAGGGCCACTTATAGGAAAGAAAAAAAACTAAACATTTGCATATTTTCAGAGACGTGACGGTTTTAGCAACACACTAATTACGGCTTGGATATTGCATCTGTATCGCAAAGGTTTCGTTTCGAGGTGGAGCGGGGTGGTCGGCATTATTGAAGCCTTCTTCAAGTCCATTGGTTCTCTTTTTTTTTTTTTTTTGCTCATTTGATGCTCTAGCTAGTATTGTGCTTTTCACTACTGTTGTTTTCTTCATCACTCGTATGAAGTTTTTAAAAATGATAGAATGCTTTGTTATATCGAATATAAGCGACGGGGCTGGGTCGTTGTTGGTTTTCTTTGAATCAGGGCGAGGGGTGTATATTCCGGAATAAAACTCGGAAGGTTCATCTTGATTAGAGCAGTTCAAATGTGCAACTCCTCAAATATGTTGTGGCTCTTATTTCCTCTACAATTGATAAACGAAATGAATTCGTGCCACGGTTTTAGTTTTTAGACTAGTCTTGGTGAATAGTATTGTGCAAAATGCAGAGGGAACTCCTGAAATTAACCTCACTATCGTTTCTTCAAGGTGGATGCCTTATGGAAGCTTCAAATTGAGCAGAAACGTGGAATTTGAATAATTTTCGAGATTTCGGAGCAGTACCGACAACAAATGAAATCGAGCAAAACGTTTGCGCTGCCTCTGAGCAAATAAACTTTATAACCAAATTTGATTTATTTAGGACTTAATTTTTCTGCAACAAGTTGAAGAATTGTAAACGTTGAAAGTGGATTTAGCCAGTAATATTTTATAATTGCAAATTATTCACTATTTTATGATGTTTAGTGTCGATGAATTGGAAAGATGTTCGTCTTGCGCTTATAGAAAACATCGATGAATCGACATTCAAACAATTCACCGACCATTTCAATTTTGTATTTCTCGATGAGACGGGCTACTTAAATTTGGCGCATGCATTGAGCATCACTGCGTGGGATAGTATTCGAGATGCAGCGGCGTCAAGTGTCGACAAGCTGCTCAACTTCAACGATTTCGATCCACTTTTTACGATCGAAAGGCCGTTCGAGCTTTCATTTGATCTCTATATAAAGTAAGTTGGTGTGTGGTTTATTTTAATGACTGTTGATTGGTTAATTATTTTATCGTAGCAATTTTTGTGCATTTGATGAGTGAGTATGTACAGCTTGTTGGAGGAATCCATAAATCATATTTGCCACCTCAAACATGAAGTCATTTTCTTGATGAGGGACTCATTCAAAGGGGTTTTCATGTTATGTTGTTACTGGTTATCTGCAACCTAAATTTAAAAAAACAAACAATTGCGTTTACTGATAGGTTTTGGGAATGAAACGTCAATGACTTCAAAAGTGGTAGTTAGTTACGAACGGTGACAGAACGACAACAAATGAACTTTGAGTCTGCTAATGAATACCTTAGTCGATATGCGGGGCCACATATCCACCGACGTTGCAACGTTCAGTGGGAACTATTTGACGAGTATGTGGAGCTGAGTTTACTTTGTTATTGTTCAAGGCATTCATGTTTGGTGACCAACCAAAACAGCTGAAGAGAGGCGCTTCATAGAAAGACGTGAACACATGATGGCATGAATCCATCGCTGTTGCATAGCTACCTGGATGCGGTAGAAGTAGAATATTGCTTCTAGCTATTCACTTACGACAAAAATAGTGGATCCAGAATCGAATGCAAATATGTGGGAGTTTTTTCGATGAAAACTGTTGGTAACTTATGCAATAAGAGGTTTTCGATCATATTTTGCTTACACTATTGGCAGATGCGAAATATGCGTAAAAGGGTAAGACATCTCTGTAGAAGCTTTACTTTCAGTATTTTTCATTATTTCAGTACTTGATTTGGCATCCTTGTTCTCTGTTATTCTGACAGTCGCCGGTTGTGGTTAAGGCGATTAGTGCTGCAGTGTAGTTACTTGTGTCGTTAACTGAAGGTATGCGCTGAGACATTGGTAGAATAAACATATCAAGTCATACTTCAGTTTACCGTTGAACTATCGCTTGTTTGCAGTATCAGTGAATAAAAATTACCATTTTTTCCCATTTTAGAGTGCGAATACCGAAGGATGTTGTGTTGGAGCAGTTAAGGCGTACACAGTTAAAAGAGCTGATAAGTAGATGCAATGATTGGTCGGGAATCGCATTGGACCGTATAACTTCATTAATGAAAAAGGCGTGGGCGGGACGTGCAGCTTTATTCGACATCGATATACAGGTGATGTAATTTTATGTTCTTTGAAGATTATTAGAAATCATAGATGTTGTTAGTGCTGTGAGTGGGATTTGTGAATTTTTTTCTTGCTTGAATCGTGGTCACTTCATTTTTGAGTGTCTTGTGACTCCGTTCGATGATAGAATGTGAAGAGTTAAAGTAAGACGAAACTTGGGCGCCGTATAGCATTAGCATGTTTGTGCAGAAGATTCCTGTTTAGATTCCGTTCTGCACGTGGTTTAGATTCAGTTCCGATGGTTTAGATTTGCCGCAACTAGATTTAGCCCGGCTTATGACAGGCCACATAATTGCTGCCAGCATTACTCAGTTTCTTTTTTCATTGCTCTACTGTCACTGCATTGTCCAGGTGTTTTAGGTGGGTTCTTTTGGCGATGAGTGGGACTCGGATTACGATCTTCAGACTCTTCTTTTGGCCAACAAGCAGATTCCTTCCTTCGGTTTACCAGAGCAGGTTTTATCTTATAATTGTTTTTTGAAGCATTTAAGGGGCTCATTTCTTGAGGGAAATTTATCATGCTCGAGCATTAATGAAATACCCGTTCACAGTTTGAAGTTTCCAATCGCGTTAGTTTAAATTTATTGAAATGTGACAGCAGGTTGGACCTGGATTAGATTTGCGCAGTTGTGCATTCTATAACTAGATGCCGTTCTTCTAATGCGGCTAATGGGCTCTTCATCCTATGAAGTTCGCACACACTCTCTGGTGAAGGTGTTAGAAAGCTGTCAGCATAATTTAAATTCCCGCTGTACCATTAAAGAACATTTTAGCGGCATAAATTCAGCTATTGCTTAGTTACGACTTTTAAACAAGTGCTGGTTTCAGTCGACACCGATTCTCTTCGTCCAAGGTTATGACGATTGAATTATTTAGAGATGTGCTGAGGAGGGAATCCATACGTACAACACTCCAATTTCACATATCCCTTAGCAGACAACTTCAAGTCGAAGGATGACACATTCACGTACTGTTTGGTATATAACTTGGAACGATGTTTGTTGGGAACGACTAAATGGGAAGCAACCATCGCACCAGCAATCCTCGCTTTTTTGAATGACTCACATACGCAATTGGTTTAGTTCGATTGTCTTATTGTGTAAAGCGTAATTTTTAGTCGCCGCTTTTTCTGTTTTCGTGTTCATCACTGCTGAGCTGATGTGATTTTCAGTGGGATTTGTCCTCTAAAGCAGTTGATGTGGAGTCGGTGGACGTACATTTGACGTTGGGTGTTCGTCTTATGGCTGGATGGGAAAGCACAATTACTCGTGGTCCACCCGCCAAATCGCCTGAAGCTGATGACTTTCGTCAGTTTTGGGGAGAGGTCTCTGAATTGCGCAAATTTCCCGATAACGCAATTTGTGAGACGGTCGTTTGGGATGAGCACGCAAATTCACCTCGTGTGCCGTTTCAAATATGTCAACATATCTTATCACGGTATATGCCCGGTCATTTCTTGTTACGTCTCATCAAAATACAGCTGCTTTGTTTATGGTTTTGTATCTTGCTCAATACCTGTGGCCTCGAAGGTAGCAAACTTGGCAATTGAAATCTCATTAGACGGGGTCTAGAAGCGAGAATCATAATTTTGGGCCTTCATTTGACTTGTTTCGTTAAGTCGAGAGCATGTGCAATGCGCTAAATCCTGTAGCGAGCTGGTTAAAATTCCATCAATGCGTTTCTTGGATGTGGTCTAAGTTGACGAAGGAGCCGGCTGAATACTTCCATATGAATTTGTGATATGGCGCACTAACAAGTTTATTACCTCGTCTTCGAAACTGGCTGCTTCATGTTTTGGCTGACATCAACAGAGGTAGAATGCTTCGTAGAAAGTCAAGCTTGTAATAAAACTTTTCTAACTGTTTATATTAGACGTGAAAAAAAAAACTTTATAATAATAGCTATTGATTGAAAACCTCAAGAATTGTTGAAAGCTCTGTTCTCGATTAGAATTAGGTTACCTGCATTCTTAATAACCACTTTTCACCCACTGTTCCCCACTTTTTCCACGCGAGGTCGTACTAATACCTTTATGATATTAACTCAAGGCATATTTGCAGTCATATGAATCTAAAAGCAGAGTGCTTCGAAGAGAGGAGTGTCTTCGACGATGGTATTCTTCCTTGCGTAACAGAACGCTATGAGGTGATTACAAATGCGTTCGAGAAGTTATCACGGAAGCTTCGCGCTGTTCACGATTTACCTCTGCTTATAACAAATATCAACCCCGTATCTTGCTTTCTTCGACGTACTTCGGTAAGTCCCCTGGCTGATGCCCTCATGTCGAGGTATCAAGATGCTATTGTTAGGCGATTAGCTAGACATAATTCCGCATTATGCTCAAGAAGTAAATAAATTCCTTTCTGCTTTAAGCTTGCAACTACGCTTTTGTGATTGTACAGCATTGTTTGTTCATATTCGATGATAGATAGTTCGTTCATGAGGCAGATGAGGATGAGCTTATGTTTTTGTTTTTTTGTGAAGAACCTCCCGAATACTGAGAAAAGCTATGAGATTATGAACTCCTGAATTGAGTAAATAACGATATTGAGCGAAGCAATCGCCCATAGTTCGTATTATGTTGGTAATAGGGAAGGATTAAATCTTCCTTCATGGTAGCCTTTATTTGACATTTTGAGGTGAAATATAGAAACCTCTTAAATTCTTTCTGCAAATGGGAAGAATTTTCAGCAGATTTAAGAAATCCCATCCTCTTTCGTCTTTATTGATCAGAATTGAGGTTGTTTTTGTAATGTTGACCAGTGATATCAGCCGACTCATTTTGCTTGTTTATAGCAACTCATTCTTATCTCATAACTATTGACCTGAACTGTTTTGAACGCGTTGCTCTTATTTCTTCAGTAATTCAGCCGATATAACGTCTTTGTGGGCGAGCTTTGCCCCCCTTCCATGTTGTTCTTCCGACATAGACGTCTTAATATTGTAATTAAGCATAATGAGGTTTGTGCTGATGTAATATTTATTAGACATTTCATGTTTCAGTGAAATTGTTTCAAATTGCAGCCACATCCACCGCCATCCTCGGTTTGTGTCGTCGATGCATCGTCGTCGAAGGTGATAGATCAGATTGCTTTCCCACTTCGTTCGGCCTCTCCCCCCTATTTACCAACTGTTGAAGGTTTGTGCTTTATAAGAAACTCGTATAGGATTTTGAAACCTTTTCCGACTTTGCACTTTCACAGCATCCAGCTTAGTTTCATATCTGACTGTAGCCATTTTTCAGCTTTGGAGGCAGCTTTCCTAAGAACAGAGCTCAACTTTTAGGAAGGAATCCGCCTTTATTTCACTTTGCTAAAGTCACCTCTCACTTGCGGTGGTATTGCATTCGAAAGGAGCATAATTTTATGAAAAACCTGCTGCTCACTAAATGTAAATAATTTCATCTCGTAACTCAAAAAAAGGATCACCGGTTATATGAAGAATACCATCACAACTTATGCGATTATGGGTTGTGTTCATGCAATGCTCAAAAAACGTTTATGCTGACGATGTGACGTTTTCAGTTGCATTCAATATAGCTTTCAGCATGTTCGTCATTTTGCTTGCGTGTAAAGTAAGCATCTTGTTACGATTGTTTTCTTTATTAGCCATGCTCGTTTAACGTCATTTCTGCGTTATTATTAGTAGGAATTATTGCCATAAAGTAATACTGAAGCAGTATTTCAGTGCATATAACAATGGAGCACAGTGGTAAATGGGGTGAGGATTTGGATGCAATTGCTCGTCTCAAAGTTGCTTTCTACAGTGAACTCTGTAAAATTCTCAACGAAAAGTTTTCGACGCGTGCCTACCCATACGAGAAACATGCAATTGTTCTACAGGTAAGTTGGAAAGCAATTCTGATGAGACGAATAAATTTAATATAGATGTTTTGTTACTGTGCCAGTGAGCTGCTTCTGCTTGATTGTGTTTAGCAATGGTGAATGAAAATGTTTTTGGATTTGAGCGAATTCGAAACCGCTTTTCCTGTTTTGCTTTTTAGAAGAGGGAGTAGTGAAAATGAATGGGGTTGCAAAGGAATGAGACACTTTCCAGGTAGACTATTTGCTATAAACCTGTGCTGTCTTCATTTTATTCTTTAATTTTACATCAGAGGTGAGTTTGATGATGTTCTCATTGCATTTTAGGATGGCGTCGTGTTTCGTTTATTGATTTCATACTCAAAGGAAGTGCACATAATGAGGAAGCTTGCAGCAACTAAAGGCGGTCAATTGAGAGATACGGTCGAAACGAAATTGAGGGAAAGGGAATTGATTCTGCAACCGAGTTTAGCAGCCCATCTTTACAGGTTCACCTCGTTGCGATTACTTCCGTTAGCATTTTGTAAAGTCTGCAGTGTTCATATAATTGGTTCAGATTATACGCACTAGAGTATAGAATGAGACGACTAGCCTTCTTTTCTAGGCAAACTGGGTGATAACAAGACTTTTCAGGTTTAATTAGCTTCTTCTATTAACTTTCCTTTTTTCATTTTGTCTTCATTTCAGTAAAAGAATTATTAGCTTATTAAATCCAAAAATGTTGTCGTCACAAAGATTTTAAAAGGAGAGATTCTGACGCCACAATTTAGTGATTCGAATGCGCCCTTATATATGATTTTTTGGCAGATGAACTTTGTAGACTTTATTGCCATTTTCAGCCTCGTTCTCGTTTCATTCAAAACGACCACTCAGGCTACACAGAATGCGAGTATTTTTTAGCAGATTGCTTTTATGATGATTGAATTGGAAAATTTTATGCAAAAGGGACTGATCGAATTGTTTTTAATGATGATCAGTCGTTCAGTGTGAGTGAGCAGTTCTCAGCGTTCGCACCCGCATGTCGCCTCGCATTGAAGTGGCTGTCGTCACAGATGCTTTCCCAATTCATTGACAACATAATGGTTGAAACGATTATGGCCGATGTCTTTTTGAGGCCTTTTACTGGGTACCAGCCAAGGTTCGTCTTTGATTTCTTATCTGTAAATTCCCTCATCAACAAATATGATGATTTCAATAGAGAGGCGAATTTTATTCATGGCTTCTTGTTTCCAGAACCTGTTGCAACTGAGTGGTGATTGAGGTTTAGCGGATAGTAATTATCAGCTTTCTCCCAGAAGACGTTTTGTTGCTTACAGTAAGAAGGAATAAGGGGTTGGATAAGATTGAGAAAGAAATGAAGGCAAAACAGAAGTGTACTATGGAAAATTGAGCGTGAAGTTGGTCAAAGTTGGTCGTATGTTTACTCATGTTTCTGCTAGAGGGCAGTTCTGAATTTGAAATGGTAGGCCTGCTAAAAGGATTATTGCGTCTTTTTAGTTTTGGATGCTGTTGCTGTTGCAATTGTTAATTTCTATCTTGGTGTGCAGAACTAGCACTTTAGATAGGAAGATTTAGCATTATGGTGTCCTCAATTTCCAGTAGCTTATTTAGAGCTAAGCTTTTTTTTTTAAAGCTGAGGTAGCATTATTTATGTATCGCGACACTTCAAAAAATTTTAAAAAGAAAATCTGCAATTCAAAATATGATCAAATGCTGCTGCTAATGTTTCTCTAATTTATTGATCAAGGCAGATAGAAGTAATATCGTTGTTTTGCAGGACTCCATTCATGGCATTTGCGCACTTCTTGAGGCTGCTTTCATCTCATAATTGGCTGCTACGACCATTGCTTGTAGATTTCACTAATGAATGGAACGGTAACGATTTTCACGCTTATTTTTTCCTTTTCACGGTGAAAACATATCATATGGAATCACACTTGAGCAACCTTTCTCCCTTCTAGTAAGGGAAGGGAGTGACAACTTGAAATTTTTTGATTTCTTTGGAATTATATATAATGGAGCTGCAAAATGCATAGAAAAACTGAAAATTTCAGGAATTTGGACGAAAATTTCATTGAAGAATATAAAATTTTGGGCACATTTTCCAACCATACTACTGGCCATTTTGCAAACAACTGAAATGTGACCATCCTTAGCAGCTTGATTTCTAAGTTTCAACTGTATTGTGTAATTTTGATCGGAAATAATTTTTCACTTAATGAGCCTTGAATGTTTTTGAGCCTCGTTTGATACGCCTTGAATTTCACCAAGAAGTGATGAGCCTCAAATTTCAGCCCGAAACCTTGAGCCACATATTTCACCAGAAAACAGTGCGCCAAAAATTGTAGTCATAAGTGGCGAACCATAGAATTGCTCGAAAATTATATAGCGGAGGGATATCTCTTTACGTGTGAAGGAGCAGGTAGAGGTTGTGCCTCTGTTTATACTTGCTAGCGTTGTACATTTGCGGGATCCGAGAAGAATACCTACCAGCATATGGCATATCATTGTGTGATGTGGTGACTATGATAAACGTGGTCCGTCAGGTTGGTCGTTATGTGATCACTCAGCAGAATGTATTTCGTGTGTTTATGTCACCGGCGAAATGCAACTTATGGACGTTTTGCAGTGGGAAACGTTCATTAAAGAGCCGTATTTGAAGGGTAGACTTTCAGCTGATGACCTCTATAGAATGCAAAAGGATTTTGCCAAAATGCGTCCGGTTCTGCCGCCAATGGTTGTATGCGTTCCTGAGGACCGCACTGGATTCAGGTATGATCATCTTCATCTATTAGTTTGTTTCGTTTTGCGAGCTTTCCTTCTAAAAACACCGCCGCGCTGCGCTGGATCGTTCGGCATTCTTGCATAAGCCCATGGTACTTACTTTATTTATTTGTTTATTAGTTTATTTATTTGTTTATTCAAATGGCACACAAAGAAAACATGTGCTTGAGTACATTTGAGAAACACAGCGGAATAAAAGAAACAGCAAGAAGGGCACAGGTGTGTTAACTCACACGGTATACTATAACCGACTTGTTTAAATTAACAATTCGTTGAATGTAGGTCCGCCAGGAGGCAATCCAAACTGAGCGGAGTTCAATAGACTCGTCTAAAGTGGTCTAACAAAGCATCTCTAATGGTTAGTCGAAATTATTGGGCAATAGGTTTTCATGAAGATTCAGCTTTTTTTCTTTCTTTTTTTGAGCAGTTTCAGCAAGCGCATATTTCCGTAGCAAAGGGACGGAGCAACATAAGATCGTGGGCAAGATGATACTCAACGGAAGTTAGATTTTTGATGCATTCTGCTTTATGAAAGTCGATCGAATATCATGCAAATTTCGCAACTAAGTTTAATAGTGGCCTTTATATGAACAATATCACTCAGTATCGACGAAAATTAAGTGTCTGTTACTTGGGATAGGAAATTCCAGCAAAACAATATTGTCGCTCACCAAAATGCTTGAAAATAAGTTTGTAAATAGTTGTATAAATGGCTCACATCCGCCTTCCTTTTTGGATGCGTATTTTGTAACGGCATCTCAGTTTGCTGTTTAAATATTATGAAACATCTGTGCATTTCCGCCACACGTCATGCGCCTTTCTCACCTTTTAATAAATTTAGTACACTGTACACGGTAGTTCTCAGAATACGTTATAGGTTACCCATCATTGAGGATCGGGATGCGAGAAATATTTCTTAGCTGCTACTCGTTTGAGGTATTTTGGTATTCGCTTACTTCTAGAGGCTATGTTCATCGATGAGCATCCATTCACAACATTGTGCACATAGCCAATAAACCACTGGTACATTTCGTCGACAAAGAAAGAATCTACAAGAAACAGATTGCAGTCACACAGCAAGAGTTGAGCACATATGCTCATCGCCTATCTACTCATACCGTTTTAGGTTTGATAGTAATCCTTTTTCCTTGTTGTCCTCCTTATCTTTTATAAGCAGGACGTGGATTTGTAGTTGGACCAGAGAGGAACCACAAGCAGTCATATTGAAACGTATAATGAAGTTAGCAAGCAATGGACTGATGTTGATTCGATGGAATATTTCGTTTGCAAAACCGATAAATCTCACGGTTAGTTTGTTGGCATTTCACTTTTCAAACTCGATTTGCTATTCCGTCTGTTATGTTCGACTGTAATCTTTCAGCAGGAAATGAATCCCATACCTGATATTCATGATCTTGATAGTTGAGAGGTCGGTTTTTAATAGCAGTGAGCATGCACATGGCAGGTAGTGTGTTCATTGTTCTCCTATCTGTCCTCTGCTTCCGTTGCCGAATCTTTCAAGAATAAGATAAGCAAGTCGGCTTCTTGTTGAGGCAAATCTGTCATAATGGGTGTTGAACTAGGTACTGCGTGAGCACATCGATAGATGTATTTCGATAGCGTTGTCAACTATTTTTTGAGTCAAATCAATGGCTTGAATTCGTAATGCTGTTGTTGGCAACATGCGTTATTCGATCTCTGCATTTTAGAATATTTTGTGTTGGTGTTTATTCTATGTCTCAGTTTTTGGGTGGAAATTGAAAGCGCAGTTTTCATTCACGATGCCAGACTTGAAGGTAGAGGTCGGATATGTTCGCCCGACTACGTTGTGAGAGTTTATATGCAAAATCACCTGAACAGATGATTTCGCACGCAAATTTCCTTCGAATATTTGCAACAGCAACTTTATACAAAATTTGTCCAAGCCGGCCAGCTCAGTTTGATAACGAAAAGTGACGGTCCAACGGTCCATAATTTGGGGAATACGGGGGATCGTACAGAGACCGTTTTTGGGAGGATAACCGAGTTAGCCATCCAGCGCCAAAGGTGCAGAAATATGATTGTATTTTTGAAGGGAGTGTTTGCCGCAGGTGAAATGCGCTTCGACGGATTGATTTACCTACGCAAGAAATATCTGGTGAGACGCAAGACGGTGAAAAGAAACTCCATCTCGAATGTGCTACCTGTTTATGATTATGACCCAGTAGGCAACTATCTGAACAAAGTGCGGATCGCATTCAACTCTTTCGCTATTTTCTTTCACGACAAATATAATGGAGATCGCATTGGAGTCGTTTGGAAACCTGATGCTTTGAAACCGAAGGATTCTAACGTGAGTTTTAAAAACTGTTTTAGCGTCCGTGCTGGCGGCTGGGTCAATGATTCAGGTGAATTGAGGTATCAAATGCAAACTTTTATTCGTGCGTTATGACTGCGTAGTGATGATTCTGGATTAAGTGCAGTGGCTTGCTTTAAAACTTGTTGTAAAGGTTTCCAAGTTTTGAAGCTCCTTGTCATAAAGGTTCTCGGGTGGATAACCTTAGCATCTTGCTTCGATCACCAAGGCTTAAATTGAAAGATAAAAGAGTAAAGGGAGTAAAGGCTTTATTTAGCTCCATGCGAACAACTTGATATATGGCGACATTTGTTTGCTATTCCTCTTCTATGTTTGCTAATGTTGTTTAAAGTTGTTAGGGCAAGAATGAGGTTGGACGAGGTCACTCAAGAAGAGTATCTTCTTCTATTAAGTCATACTGATTGGCTGCAAAGATAGCGGCACTTTCAGATATCGAGTTGTATGTGTCGATATTTGAATGAGGAGAATGGGATGATGCAAATGGACAAGGAATCGATCCGCGAAGATTTGATGCTTCTTGGACGCGGCATTGTTCGCAAAGTTGTGTTCACTGATGAATGATAATAATTCGCTAACAAAATGCCTCAATCCAGATTGCTTTCTTGAAGTTGTTGTTTTCGTTCTTGTTTTTGTTTTTGTTGTTGTTGTTGTTGTTGTTGTTGTTTTCTGACGAGTTATTTCTTCGTACAAAAGTTGTTATTGTAATTGGTGAAGACGTTTTTTTTGCATTATTTATGTCCACTTTGGAAACCTAAGTGAGGTGTATTGGATTCTGCAAAACCTCTTTGATTTCCTAAAAAAGCTGATTTTTTCGGAGATTTCACTGAAAAAAATCGGAGTTTACAACAATATTTTAGTCGACAATAATACTGTAAAATTATTCGAAGCTTAGGTGAGTTCGTTGGTTTTCTTTGGTTTTCTTTTCTTACTTTCAGGATTAATAATAAGTTTTTTGTTTTCACTTTTTGAGAAGATGACTAATATGTATGTGTAATAGGCTGAAGTTTTTATTATGTTGATATGGCATCAATTATGCACATATTGCAATTTATTCAATACAGTCTTTCAAGAAGTGTTTTTATTGTTATAGGAAGTTATTGTGTTTACGCGATTTTGCACTACTTGCATGCACTATCTAATGTTTTAAAGTAATCGTTTATGATGCCCACTTATGCCATCCACTCATCGCATAAAGCATTCGAATCACGGTCGATTCTCTTTTCGATTGCAATGTCGACTTGTGTTCTTCATATTTTTAGTACTACTTGAAAAAGAATAAATAACTATTGCAAATTTTTTTCTTGTTGTTGGTTGCTTCGTTGATGTCGACACCAAGCACTACTTGCGATACATCGTTTTGTATTATTATTTTTCCGCCGACCATATAGACTAGTGTCCGATCTTAAAGAGGACGGTTCTCCCCAGTTAGGGAAATTTCAGTCGAAATAGTCGGCCATTCTTAGGGGACGAAATCCCATCGCTTCTCGCAAATGTTCCACCAGATTTACTAGATAAAAGGCATGAATAAGTCGTACTGTGTTGAATGGTTTTATTCATAGTTTTTTTTTTCAGTAAGCGATATGCTGCAGTTAGGCGGATTATGCCGGAGAGTTAGTAATGTGGAACAGAGAACATGAATGGCGGGTGCACGCATTATCACAGCTTCAAAAAATGCGGCATTTGAATAGGTCCATTGTTTCAGTAGGCGAAATGGATGAACTTGTAGCGATGTTGGCGGGAAGCTCGGTTACACATCCGACCAGCACCGCCGGCGAACATCCGCACTTTTCACTCTACAAGAATGCTAGGAAAATCGAAGCAAATCAGAAAAAGCGACGTGAGGAGTATCTAGCTCGTCAGAAGGAGTAAGTTTGAGTTATGGTCTTTTCGCTTCAGCAATGTCCTCCAGACTTGTGGAACCGAAATGCGGCTGGAATTTGTAAGACAGTGCCAAATTTAGATGCCTTTCAGGTAAGTGTTATTAATGTGCTTGATTCATACTCATCCAATTTGAGGGCACGCTTTAACTATGCCAGTCGTGCAAGAAATTTGGCGATGAACACGTTCGATAATGAGGAAGAGGAAATGGACGTTGAAACAAAGGTCACTAGCAAAGGGAAGCGACGGAGGAATCGTTATGCGGACGAGCTCATGCTAAGCGAATGGCTAGTGGATATACCAGAAACTCTTTCTATTGACTGGATATGTGTACCCTGTCCTGTCGGAAAACGTGCGCTGGTGGTGGCCTCAAACGTAGGTGGTTATTTGATTTGTTCGTATGTAAACATTGTTTTTTGAGGGGTCATGGAAAAGGGGACGAGATGAGAAGTGGGGAGTTTTATTTTTCGAAGAGATGGGTATTGCTGTGTTATCGTCGCTTTTCAATCTTTGATGAAGTGTTGATGAACAGATAATTCAATTGTAACCAGCTTCTCACATATTTGAGAATTTTCTTTCGATTTAGAACATTTCATTCTTATTTAGCATAGAATTTGAACAGAGAAACGATGCGTATACAGGACGAATGGTAAATAAACGGGAAGAATGAATTGGGAATGGAGAGTTTTTTTAAATAATTCGAAAGATGATATGTATTCATGAAGAGAGAAACTGGGAGAGGAGCGAATACGTTGTTGTCCGCTAAAGCTTAGAGACGATGTTCATTTGGTGGTTTGAAGAGGAAGAGTTGTAATGTTGGTTGGTTGTTTAAGGGTGTGACAAATGCCTATTCCAAGTCTGGATATTTGCTCAAGCAGTTCTCTTCATATCTTCCTGGAGGAAATCGATCGTCCTACGGTATGTTTCTTTAGCGTTTACAACACTTATTGTGTCTCTTGGATTTGCGTGAGAATGTGCAGCTGGAGGCTCGCTTCTCAGTATCTTTGTCAAATAGCCTAGGACACAGCGCGAGAAGATTAGGTTCCTCAGCAGTTTGTTTTAAATTTATTTTGTTGCTTTTATTTTTCTCCCACAAGTTTCCCTATTTGATCTTTGAATATTGGTCGGTTGTTATGAACCAGCGATTAGGAGTTTTTAGGGGCGTTGAGAAGGTTTTCTGAATTCTAGTCACGGTGCATGCATCTTGAGTGAAAGCATCTGCCGTTTAGGCGCATCTTCATCATGACTCCAAAAATGGCGATTCTGTTTGAAGCGGAAATCCCTTGTAAAGTTGCACGTGCGAATATGGTGCTATGTGATGCCGTCGTCATAGTCTCGCTGTCACGTGCTAGTGCTAATTGTCGCTACATAGGGCAACTTTTTAGCCTAGAAAAGCTAGCTCGAGTGCAAATGCACAAGTCCATCTGCATCTCAGTCGCGCCTTTGACACTACTATCCTGTCCCTGGAATGAACCCTAACTGTAAGTAGAAACAGCCTCATCGGGCGTTGTAAGGATGAGAATCCAGAGGCTGCCATGCTAGTAATACCAACTTTTCATGGCATGCAGTAATTCGTGACATCTGTGTGCGCATAGCCGATGATATCAAATACTGTGTTGCTTTGTGAATTGTTTTTGAAATGATCATCTACACTTGAGCACAACTTGCGATTTGATGAGCTCCTTTGATGGACCTTTGTTTTAGCTCACTACACTCTGCTAGATTGCATTTTCTCACCCGAGCAATCGACATTCTATTGCTTAGATATGATCGCTTGGAACGACACTATTGTGGCTGACTCCGACTTCGATTGTCGCCTCTTTCTACTCAACTCGCGAATTTCGGAAAATGAAAATTTCAAAGAAGTCTCTAAGCAGTTTCCCGTAGGAGTTTTATTTTATTTTGCGTAGAATATGTTGAAGTCAGTTAGTGCAATTTTTTGTAAAAATGTTCGTAAATAGATTCAAACTATATTTAAAGTTTTTATGTAGATGAAATATTGGTTGACCGTTTAGTTCGTTCGTAGTTACGGATTCGCTTATTGCGAAGTATGTACGATTTATTTGAACCCATTGCATATTCATACTTTTTGGCCTGTTGTATAATGTTTTAGCATTGCTAGGTGTCCGTTATTGTGTTCGGATCCCACAGATTCTTTTTACAAGCTTTCTTAATCAAGAGTTACCCATTGTGGATTAACTAAGAAGTAGACAAGTTTACTCATCTGTTTGCGCCGACTTAACAGCGAGCTTTAACGCCTTCAGTAAATGAAACTATGTGTTCGAACTAATACGTGAGTGCTGTTGGGATCTATATAAAGGGAATTGAAGGATCACGAATAGCAGGCGTGATTACTGTTATGTGTGTTGCTGTGTTCAGGCTGGTGCTGCGGAATCTTTACCTATAAATGGGATAGACTTTGTTAGCGAAACCTTTTCTAATAAGGTTTTTGGTAGTGATGTGAAATGTAGTTGTAATTGGTGACAATACCAGGATTATTCCTCCATCGGGATCTATCTTTGTTTTGTTATAGCCCTTATAGTAATGAATGCGGCGTTGGTGGTGTCGTGTTGAGAAACTGAGTAGATGATTGTAGTGCATTGCAGCATCGATTTCTCTGCTTACCAACCTGCCGTTGTGACAAATCGTTAATGGAGCAGCTGATGCGGACCGAATTCACTTTTGAGCTTGACGGAGTGTTATTCTATCATACGGGTGCTCTCTACCGCGCTGGTCGAAGCCCCCTCGGTTGGTACTTCCTTCCTTTTGATTGATGATTTCGTGCGATCCGCGAGCACCTTGTTCGGAGAGATTTACCTTTCTGTTATGCCAAGCAGTGTTGCTGTCGTTGACTTTGGCGCACAGCCTCGGGCGTTTTTTTTAGTTTCCGATACAGGTTTTTTTCACGACATCCATTTTTCAGTTTGCCTTGCTAGAAAGTTCGTTCGAGTGAAAGACCCCTGCTGGGCTGAGGGAAACAGGAGATTCGTTTCAAGGTCCCCTCTATCTCAAAACACAAAAGGAATAGAGGCTGACCCTTTTATTTAAAAAAATTCCTGACAAAGTGATCCATTCTTATTGTGATACATTAAGAAAGGGTATCTCCTAGAATGGAGAAGGATTATCGTGGATTAGGTCAGAGAAGGGATTTAGAAGAACGCATGAGGAGTGGGATGCGGTTTGAAAAGTGGATCAGCAAACTTCGGCAAATATTACAGCAAAAATATCACATTATTGGGAATTCGATGGGTCGCTGTGTACCCGCATTGAGGAAGCGTCACATGCGATTTGATGTGCTTATGTTGCATATGCGTATGGATCAGTATTTTTTCGTTTCAGTGGGTTGGTTGAAACCTTGGATGCTACCGGAGATTCTCTCAGTAACGATACCGGCGTCACTGATGAAGGGAAACTCAACCACAAAGGGTACCTCACAAAAGTTCATCAATGAATACAACTTAGGACACAATAGACAGCCAAAGAGAGACGAATCTGAGTCAACAGTGATGGAATGTCTGTCTGATAATGTGAATATTGAGTCTTGAAGAACTATTCTGAAGCAGTTACATGCCTTACCCTACTGTAGGCTGTTTTTGCAGCCACTGATGATGTTAATTAGCACCACTCAAAGCGTGAGATTGTGGCAGATTTTAGTAGCGAGCATCCCCTGGATTAGGCACTCCATTGTGAGATCGGAAAAAAAGCTGATTTTTTATTTCATAAGTTTTTGGCCGGACGGATTATTGTTTTCGTTGACGCTTTGCGTCTATATGTGGATTTGCTGATTCCCCTTTGTAGACGACTTTTTTAAGAGGAAAGAGACTTCAATTTTTATTGCTAGCTTCAATGCGCCATAGCGAAAAACATGTGCCGAGTAAAAATTCGAGTCAGAAACGAATATGAACCTTTCAAAACGACGGTCTTCCATCACTCGATATTGATGTATGATATTCTCATATGATGCAGTGTGTCTGTTAGTGCTGGAGACAAGCAAAGGAGGGGTGAAAAAAATCATTTCTACCCATTTCACTTCTACTCCGATAATTGGATCATTGTGGTTTCTGGATCAGAAATTGTTCCTCACTCTTTAAACGAAGGAATAGTGGGAACTTATGAATTAGAAAAACGGTTTTTTTGATCCTGGTGATATCACTCATATGCTCGAATTCGTTTCTTATTTATTCCACAATCAAAAAATTTGCTAATTCCGCCCAATCCAAAGTTTAATTGAAAATTACCTAACTGACAGGTCTGCCGTTATTTCTGTTGAATATATGTTTATGTTCACTTGTAAAGTTGTATTCTGTTTGGCACTTGCACCTTGTAACGGCTGCTTTTAGTTGTTTAATAGCGACTTAAGGCCACCCTGTGAGGCTGTGCATGGCGGGTGTTTTGCTTATTTGATTTCACTTGACGATTTATACACTTACGGTGCAACTCTCAGCAAAACGCCTTATGTGTAGAACGTGTGTATGTGCTGCGATCACCTGTATTGTCATCGCCATAGCGTTGTGTTCCTCTACTCCACTCATAACATAAACTGCAAGAATTTCTGGCTAGGATGAAATACGGCGTCTTTAAGAAAGTTAACAGAATTTGGAAGCGTAATGATCTATTGGTAGCATTGTTGATCTCGAACTGTGGGTATAACGCAGTGGTCGTTTGCAGATTGGCTCTAGTGGCGTTGTTCTATATTGGTGCGATGCGAGTTAAAGTCTTTTATTTTTCGAAGAATTGTTTCACTAAAGCCGGAAGTACAGCGAGTAGCGAGGATACAACCCCCAATCTTTGGTAACTCACCGTTCAGCTAGCTGCATCGGTCACTCAAAGCGAGTACGCCAATACAGCATGAGCACGCTAAAGGAAACCAAAAGTTATTCTGTGCGCTCCAAGTTTCCCGCACTCTTGCACAATTATTTTTAACCTTTAAGGAGTTGTATGGACCTTCCTCACACCACATCTTCGGTGTATGAGGCAGTTTGGCTGCAGTTGGCTGTAGTAATACATCATTTGCCCAAAGTTGAGAATTTCCACGACAAGAAACAATTTTGTTGGCGCGAAGGTCTCAACGAAAAAGTCGAATGTTATGCTTACGGTAAATTCACATTCGTCGCAGGAGTCGATAGTTCTAAATATTGCAGCCGAATATCACCTAGCCCTAACCACATCTTCAAAAACCCCGCTCTTGCCTCGTTGCACGCAGTGTTTCGCGTAACTGCCCCCTACAGGAAGTGAACAATACTTGGGCATCTGTTATCGGAACTGTCGGTTCGTGGTTGTATGGGGCGAGCATTTGATCGCTGTGCGCTTCCGCAGTATGTGGAGGGGGACTTGTGGACAAATCAATACCAGCGATAAGGAATCGTTTGCTTTCTTAATTGTTTTGTTCAATTTACAATTCAAAGGAAACTTCAGATTATTCAAAAGTCATTCACACTACCAGCAATAAATAATTCAGCATTTTAAGGAGGGGAACAATTACTTCTCAAATGCTGAGATACTTAACCTTCTAGACAAATATCATGACAGAGCACACAATGTTGCATCTTTACATCTCCAGAGGGCACTTATACTGCACATACTTAATATATACTCAAACATAACGATATTAGAGGCAGATATTTGTCTACATCAAAGAATTTTCGTATTCTCATTTTGGTATTTCAAAAGGTAAGTAGACATACCGCTAACCACTTTTCTGTGAGGGACATTTGCGGATAACAGATTCATAAGAGGTTAGATCCGCAAAGATCATAACGGACTTGTTGAAATATCCCAGATATCATATGACCACAGAAGTAGTTCAGAGCCTTATTGACAGAAGAGATTTCGAAACGTGAAAATGCCTCTATATTAATAAAATCGTTGAAATCATGAACGGACTTTCCAGTTTCATCTCAATGTTCAAACTTCCAAACAGCTTTGAACCACTTCTATTATCTTCCTCTGAAGAACCTAGCTGTGAATTTATAATTGGACCTTTCAGAAGGAGGGACATATAAAATTTTGTGGGGCTATTTGTCTGCGTATGTTTGTGTTTGTATGTGTGCGTGTGCGGATGAGCTCGCTGCTGTGACTTTATTTCTTGCTCTCACATAACAAATGAAAACTCGTAAGAACATATTTTTAGCAGATGATCTGTACGGTAGCCGAAAGCTTTTAAAGTATCAGCAAGCATTTCCTCGGAAAACACGGCCAAATGACCTTTCATGTCATCGAAAACTCGAAAATCTCATAATGAACGGTGTTTCCCTTTTCATTTCCACGTTAAAAGAGCTAATCTTTCTATTTCTGTTTGCCTCATAAATGAATATCCACAATTATACTCTTTTTGAATGAATACTTTTTTATTCGTATCGAAAATGCATTATCCGCCTCTAATATATCTTTCCCCTTTGCTTGTTTAGTAGTCACAAAACCCGTTTGTCAACTGAAAAAAGCAAGCCACTGCGGATTACAAGTGGCTGTTTCGCCATGATTTGCTACGCTTAATACGTATGCGCACACCGACTAAACATACACCCCACACAAGTGTGAAAAAGGACCGGCGTCTCTGACTCCAGGCTTCATTGTGAGGTGTACGGGGTTGAGCGTACGGCCCAGTCAAAAAACCATTCCACATTTGTCGGTGCCGCAGAAGCAACGCCAGGTGAATTTGCACATCTCGATTAGTGCATGCAATATCAACCGGCGCAGCCAACCCCGCATCTGAGATCAATCGATCTCTGTATGTGCCGCGGTTAACAGATGTTATAGAAGGAAACAATCGCATTTTTCAATTACTGTAAATCATCGACTAAGTATCTTACTGTTGCCTTTGAAGTGGACATTTTTGTAACTCGACGAAGTTTTGGCATTCGTTAACGACGCGCGAAAACAGCCTTACAACTGCGACATTAGCATGGACTTGGCGAGATAATATGCGCAGCTAATGTTCTTTACAAGTTCTCATTGTGCGGTGCAAATT
Source organism: Baylisascaris schroederi (assembly GCA_006503575.1). Taxonomy (NCBI): domain Eukaryota; kingdom Metazoa; phylum Nematoda; class Chromadorea; order Rhabditida; family Ascarididae; genus Baylisascaris; species Baylisascaris schroederi. The sequence goes on along the minus strand of QEWY01004048.1, from coordinate 916,351 downwards.
TGATACGATTTCTTCATCACAATCTTCTTTTGATTGCTATTCACGGGAATGTTATCGTTGCTGAGATTGAGGAGGCGAAATCGAAAAATGTGGGCAAAAGGAAGGATTAGAGCTATGATTTCAAGAGCCGTTGACCATTAAATTACTTTCACTGCCCTTAACTGTCATCTGCAGCGTTTTTATATCAGCAAAATTTATTTGCCAGTTGTTATGCATCAAGCTTGTCAGCTTATATTGCATAAAACATTCACATTGGCAGATGGGATTTAAAAAAGAGATTCGGAATGTCTCAAAAATAAACTTATTCCATTGAACAGCGAGAAGTTGCTGTTCGGATTTTATTACACGATGTTTTCTTTCCTATATATTTCCAGACATTTATGCATGCAACGAATGGTTTTGGTAAATTATTCCCACCACAAAAAGGTGACTGAATTTGCATCTTCTTCGGTGAGGGACGACTTGGATATGGGCAGTGTCGAGTAGACAGAATGCAGGAAGTAGTTGCGGGTGCAAACGGCTAGCGGGGCACTCGATGAATCGGTGGCTGACTCATCGCAGAGGCAACCGTAAACCCGTCCTGACGTGCCGTCGGCAGTCACCGCTTTCCCTATAATCGAGCATCACCGCGATGCGACGTCCAAGGGTGCACACCGCCGGCTTCGAGGGGCGTGTATAGCGAGGGTTGGCGGCAGTCGGTGTATGGCTGCGACGCATGTCGAGCACATTGGCCATAAGCAGAAGTGTACTGCATGAACATGTTGCGCACAGTTGCGCACATATGTTGCTGCTGGCTGATGCTGCTGTGCAGGTGGTCGTTTGTCAGTGGACAGCTCGACTGTGATATTCTGGATCCGGAATGCCGCACGCGCTACCGGCAGAACGTGCACGCTGGACAACCACTATTCAAGAGCCGTATTACGGGCGGTGGCGGTTCTTCGAGATGCAATTACCAGGATATTTGGCTTATTCCTGGACGTGCGGATGCAAGTTGCAGTAAGTTCTTGTTTATGGAACTGTGGACGAGGGTTAGTGGGAGATGAGGATTTACTTTTAGATTTAGGCATTAAAGCGACACCGCTGGTTTGTTTTCAGGTATGGTTTTGTCAGACCGTTTGACACCGTGCGTAGAACTAAGTAAAATAGTGCGTTGATGATTGTTGACGCAATTATACGTACCGGTAACGGAATTCGAATGGTGCAATAACAGTTCGATCGATGACGACGCTACCTACAAAAATAATGACCCGTGTTCAATACGGCAACTTTTTCAGTGTGCACTGCTTATCTGATTCGTTTTACTAGTGACATGGTGTCGTTCTTATTTGAAAGCACTGCTGCGGTCAGATAGCATGCTTCCGCTGTTGATGTGAGACTGTGCGGGTATTGGGGAGATCGGTCGTGCATAGCAACATCGTTCGGCAAATGCTAAATCCCGAGATAACAAGTACTTATCACCGTATCAGCCCATTCGCATCCACATTATCCCTGGTTACCATTTTCCGGAAATAAAAACATGCTAGATTTCGTATCATTTTCTCCGGTCAATTTTAATTTGTTTTAAATCCTTAAGAAGTTTTTAATCGCACGTACTGAAAGTAATCTTTAAGAGTAGCTAGTAATGGAAATAAGCAACGAGGGAGAGGAGGGGAGGGGGGGGGGGGGGGGGGGGGGGGGAGGAGGAAGAACTATATAAATTTGTAAACGGCTGGTCGTATGAGGTGGCTGATTAGACGTCCGCTTTTCAAGCATCAAATAAGCAGTAATTAAAAGGGAACATTATGTAGGAAAACTAGTTCTGATCTGTTTTAACGTAGAGCGCTATTTTGATTCTTATGACAAGCGTATTGATACTATAACAAAAAAAAAAAAGATTTACCAATGAAACCCGTCGTGCAATGTAGGATTATTACTCAGCGAACATCATGAACACTGAATTTTTATTTTCAAATTGTCTATTGCTCTCATTTTTCGACATTCATTTAACGACAACTACTTTTTGGAGTGAATTTATATGCAAAAAAGAGAGCAAATGATATTTGAATTTACGAGTGGATTTCTTGTAAGGTTATTGAATGTTGAAGTGGATTCGATGAGTAGTTATGGTTTTATATGACGTCGATCACTTTCGCCCTATCGCCATATTATACTTCTAATGATTTACTAAGATTATATCACTACTAATTTATCTAGCTGAAATATATTTACCTTATATCAGTCTGAAGAGATTCGCCACTTGCAAACGCTCTTCAAAGCAAATTATCCACACGCATGAAGGAATCTATTTTGTCGGCAAAGCACTTAATGTGCTTTTCAAATTATATGCGAGGTTTTGAGAAAAAATATTACTTTTTTTTTTAAATTTCCGACGAAATATTCGAGTAATAAAGTAGTTTTATAGAGGATTTGAGAGTTTTTTCTTCGACGTCCGAACAGGATGTCCAAATTTAGGAGGGAACTTATCTTCAAAGTGATGCCTTCTGTTTTTAATGGTTTATTTTCCCGTAGATTTTTTTCTAGCCTGTTCCTGTACAAAGGTGAGCATTTCCTGGATAAAATAAGGTTTTAGATATTGGATGAGTGCATAATAAAGCATTAGATCAAGAGCATTTGATGCTACTTATGACTCTCTGAGATTTCACTATTTTCATAGGCGGGTAATTCGATGGCATTCTGGGTGAGAGCACTCAAAAGAGGCTAGTTGTTGTTCAGGAAATGCGTGTGTTCAAGAGAAGGTTGCTGATTTTTGTGACGTTCCGATGGGGAGTTTCTGTTCAAAAATGGTCTACATTCAGACAAATACAGCGCGTATGCACCTAAAAGTTTTTTTTTTTTTTGCGCTGTACAAAGAGAAGATGGTTTATATTTTATGGATTAGAAGGGAGAATGAAGGTTAGTTCCAATTTTTTCCTGTTTTGCTTGCAGCATTTTAATTATTTGATAGGATTCATAGGTTATTTGCCTGCGCAGTAAGAATGATCATTGATGGTTTACGCATTTGCATGAATTTTCAACATTTTTTTAAGTGGGCGAGCTCATAAACTTGCACACATATAAAGAAGAACTGGTAATGAATAGAATGCTTGTGTTTTTCACTGCTTTCCACAAGTCATTTCAAACAGAAACGTTTGCCAGAGAGCGGTAAAAGGTTATACTTTCAGCACAAGCTCCGTTCCTGGAAGACGTATGTTTTTGAAAGTGTCCGCTTACAAATTTTATGTATAAAATGCTTTTCAACTATTATACTCACGGGATTTAAATAAAAAAGAAGTGATGAGGTCACAAATCTGTAAAAAAGGAAAACCTCCAAGAAGAAGTATGCATTTGTGTGATATTTTTAATGCCACTTGTTACATGAATTTTCGCCGAATCCAGAGAATTCTGGATTCAGCAACAATTCTGGATCCTGGATAAAGCACGTGATAAATCAGAGAAAATTCTATAATGATATGTAAATTGAACATTTAGAAATTATTGAAGAAATACTAATCGTTTCGGTGTTTAAACTCGATGCACAGAAACAATAAATAAATTTCAGCATTCAACTGAAACCGATTTCTGTTGGCTGAGCAATAGCTTGCATCGACTTCAGCATAAACGATGTTGATTTCCTCATTTCACTTACTTTGCATTTTAGTTCATATATTACTTATCTGCTAGAGATTTATCCATCATCCCCATTTCTCTCTCTTTTCCCCGCGTGTTATTTGTTTCTTTGTGTCTAGAACAACCTAAAGCTTTTCTCATAAGAAACAAATGGGAAAAGCACCAAGAATTAGAGGAGGGATTTAGAAGGGTGGAGTTGGTGCGATGGCGGCTTGTGCATTTCAAGCGTTCGTCCAAATATTCGAAATCGAAGAGTGTTTCTGTATGAATCCAACCAGTTATTAATATCCGCAGCGAGGACAAATCGTTTATTGACTGCACAGAACTCAACAGATTTCACCTTGTAAAGTTTTATGCCCTTTTGGCAGTAATTAACACACAAAAATGATGAGTTATAACGAAATTGGAGAATATAGCGTGAGCATCTATCGCTGTTTAGATATTTTTCCTTCAGTTTTCGGCTCATCTCTTGCTTTTCATGCACTTCCGCCACCGCACTGCAGCTTGCTACTTTTTTTCCATGTTTTTCTGATGAATAGCGAATTTTCCTGATGTGATTGCACCTAATGAGGGTGAGATCGATGGTACTTCGCGTTTCATCGATGCAACACGATTTCATGAATTGTGTGTGCATGAATATCGCCACAATGGTTTTCCTGTTTTTGGGCAGCTGCCGTTATGGAAATTCACCTATGATCGTCAACTGGTTTTAACACTCCTCTTTAAATGCCAGCTGAAAGCGTTTTAAGAGTTGTTTTCACCCAAGAAAAGTTGGGTCCTCATTGTCGACATTATATATAAGCAGAAATAAACGAACCCACTTATATCTACTATAAGAACAAATTCGTCTCAAACCACAAATTACAAGCACAGATGTGTCCATTTGTTTGCCTCATTCTTTCTTGCACTGGTGCTAATAGTTGCTACACCTAAGAGTTTGCAGTTAGAGTGTCATTCGTCTTCACGTTGCCTTAGCTTCACTATTGTCGCGGTTTCTAATGTAGTTTATAAAATCCATATTTCACTCCAAATGAAATATACTGCATTAGAGCTCCTGCGTACGTGCGGACGGTTGGTTCAAGTTTTTGCTTTCTCAATTTTGAGTGATGATAAACAGAAACTTCAGACACGAAGAGTTCGTAACAAAATTCATTAGAAGAGTGTCGTTACTGAGGCAGCATTATCTAAAATAAGCATTTTACAGCCAGACCAGGAGCAAAACGTATTTTGGAGATCGATCCGAGACAGGTGGTAATTCGCCCCGAGGTTGTGAGATTACCTGGCTGCTTCACAGTCGAAATCAAGAATATCCATATACTGGAACATGGGGACGCTATTGGCAATAGCTTCTTTGCAAAAGCCGAATATCAGTGGTGGAATGTGAAGGACTTTTCCGAACTAAAGTGTCAGAATGCGAGTAACAATGGTTGTGGCGGATATGGTAACAACTGGTCAGGTTTTTTCTTTTCAACTTTTAAAGCATTTTTCTTGTTCGTTTTTCTTCTTTCCTATTATAAAAAGAATAAAACAGTATTCTTTTCAATCCTCTGTTAACTATATTTGCTACTCAGTATGTAATTTATTCTGCTTTTAAGTGGATTAGCTGAGAAATGAAGTCAAATATTCAGTACTATAGACCATGTATGCTTGTAGCTGCATTAATATTGTACGGTAATATGCAGAAATATACGGTATCGTATGGTATAGACCGTATACGGTAATATGAAACGCGTGCGTTTACGTCCAAGTGGTTGTGCTTCGCTCTTGATCATACTAACTTGTAATATTACAATGACAATCCACGTCTCTTTCTAAGTTTTTACAACTCATAAAAAGTTTAGCGTTTTTCCTGTGTTATTCCCAGAAGAATGTGTTGATAATAAATGCGTTTTTATTTAACAGAATATTGCTTAATTGCAGTTATTATTGTGATATTTGCGAAAGCCTAAGTGAGCTAGGAAACTCGCAAGCGCACTCAACGTTAGCTGACCAACTGCGTGGAATCAACTGTCCTGACCATTCCGGATTCTACACCTTCAGGTATTGCAAACATTTTTCGATGCTATTCTTTTATCGTTAACACACTGGGAATATTATTATTTGGTTATTGATCTGTATGATCAGTCCATAAGAAATGGCACGATTCCGCTTAGATAGTGAATGCTGTCTGTCCAGGTGTGGTAACAACAGCTGACATTCTGAAGCAGTATCCCGAACTCATTGGCATAGTTACCCAACTAGGATAAAAACAGCTTTTTCGAGAAAGATATACACTGGTCAATCACTTTTGATCACTCGTAAGTTATCCATCTTCAGCGACCATTCGTACGCCATTTTGACTCCATGAGACGAACATTCCGAAAGGTTTTTGGTGAGGATGACGACAAGCTGAAATAAACACTGCGCGAAGTAGTGGAAGCTTCTTTGAAAGCGCTTTGAGTATTCTTGATTGTGTTTCTTGATTATATTTCGTTTAGTTTTATAGCGTTCACTTCTGTAGATCGGATTGCTTAAGTCCTTATTACACATATGCTAAGTGGCTACTCAGCATACGTCTATGTTCTGACCACAAATTTTAGGCATTGCATATTAATTTTATTTATTGTGCAGTGTTTTTACTTGAAAGTTTGTTCATTTATATCGTTGAAACAGAACGGTTAACATTCGAAATACAAAGCTTCAGTTCACTTTCGACATTTCGGCTCAGATGTATGGTCGCATTTAGAAGAAACACTGAAATTTAAGGTGACTTGCATCGTAAATCAGAGAGAGAGAAGCTAAATCAGAGAGAAGCTGATCGATGTTCATTAATCGAAATTCGAAATACTTTTAAGAGAGGGGATCCATCAAGTTGTTTCCATCACCGCACTGGTCATTGTTGACCACTAAATTGAGAGCGTTACTGCTGTAATGATGTCTGTTAGCTGGTATTTAATTTATAGCCACAACGATTTGCACCTAAACTTTGTGTAGTACAGAAATAAAAGGAAGTGAACGCAATCATTATATAGGTAGTTGAGTTACGTTTGTTATTCTGTTGAATATAGCAGTGGCATTTAGGCAGTTGAGCGAATAGGCAATTATTTAAGGAAAGAATTTTGCTTCAATGATTGGTCGGTATTCGATGCGGATGGCGATTGTCAGTTCGATTTTTTCCAAGGCGATAAGTTTTCTGACTATCGATCTGCCCTATCATCTCTTCAGCAAATCGGATATGTATGCTTCATATTTCTTCAATTTGAACGTCGGAAGTCCTTTAAATGGTCTCCTTATTCGGTTCATCATTACAAACGTTTACTCTCTTCAGTGAATGGGATTCAAAGTTGAAAATTTTCAAAAAAAAATAATGCATCGAGGATCGACATTAAAAGTATTATAGAGAGATAAGATATCTGAAATATTCGAACACACCACATAAGCTGCCTCGATTTGACGACGATAGCTTTGTTGGTTAATGCTGATGACTAAATTTAGTGACCAAATCTAGATGCCGGGAACCGTTAGGCGATTGTCGTTATTGGTTATGGAACACTGATATTCTCCAATGCTTTCTTATTTTTTAATTCATTTCTTAGGCACTCATCTTTCCATACTGACTAACCGAAAGTTGTGTTGATTGGCGCTAGTCTTAATCGATGTTGTCCTCGCTGGTGTGATAGATGTCGATAGATTGCTTCGAAAGGGAAACGTCAAACAAGAGGAGCATTTAAACGAAAGCATGCAGGCAGCATTGTGGTGTTGGCGTTTAACGAGTGTAAATGCTGCACTGTATGTTCATGAATTCACAGGCACTAAATGTTTGTTGAGTTTCGTATGGTGCTACATGTCATCTTACATGTCGTAGTCCAAGTTCTGTCGGTTTCATGACAAACGCCACTTCATACCGTTCGATTAATCTCTCTCATCCCTTCCACCTCCCTTCCTCTCCCTCCCATCCCTCGTTCGACGCTTTCAAGAACGTAATTAAGGATCAAGGCAAACGAAATTGAGAAGAGGATAGGCATAGTTAGGCGGTTTCTGTGAAAACACAAATGCGCAATAATAATTGGTGTTCGCCATGTTAAAGGGTACGGTGGTGGCAAAACTGAGGCTGGCGTTCAATGCGACCGATATTATAAAGCAAAAGAAGGCTGCAAAAGAGGCACAAATCGAGGAGAGTGTTATGCGTGAATTAGAGGAGAGACGCCGCACATGGGATGTTAACAATGGCCAATTCGACCGATTTCGACAGTGGTACATCGAATACCGCAAGAATATTTGGCACAGGTGTGCAATGTGGTTATCCTCAACCTTTTATCTAATTACCTTCTGGTAGAAAGGCACCGTTGTCATATGTGAAATGATCAACACTCTCTTGCTCAACTCTATTGCTCTTTCAAATTGTCGAGGTTTGAAAGCAAATCGAAGTAACTCAATCCTTCCGTGCTTTATGTAGAGAAGAATGCTTCTGTTGACTTGTACAATGGGATTCCTAATTCGATCGAATTCTTTTACGTTATTTATTCTCGGTGAAAACTGACTAATGATATTTAAAACAGATAAGGCATTGTCTAAAGCATCCCATTCGATAGTATTCCCCTATCAATAATTCCATTTCTGCATTTATGTTCACCTGCTCAGGTAGTTCCGTTAGTTACCATGTCAACCAAATTTGAACATTCAACAAGGTTTTTTTTTTCACTAACAATCGCTGCTTTACGTGCTCCATCAATCACATTTGAGTGCATTGTTGGAGCGAATCGATGAATGCGCGTTTAGTTTCTTTGTATGTTTCACGTTACAGCCTGAAAAGCTAGTGTGATCGATATCTGTCGGGCATAGTATATACCTCAGAGTAGCTTTCAAGGTAAACTTTACTTTGGTCCATGGGTAAATTTCATACCACCAGATGAACGTTAGAAGGTTGTTGGAGTGACAAACAGGCATCGTCTGCATTGTACGAATATAAGTTATTTGTTTGCGGCTTTCAAACAGCGTATAAAAAACCAATTATTCGCTCTGTTCTCTTTAATTCTAAAAAATGGAAACCAAATAGGATTCCATTTCCATCAGTCTCATATCAGTATTCATCTCCTTTATCAACGTAGAAGTTTTTCCTACTCATTATTATCGTAGTTTCACCTCTAACTGATTAATTCAATGAGAAATTGTCACATTGCTTTTTTTTGAACTACTTGGCGACAGATTTACAAAATGCTTTATAAGTGTATTTTTTAGATATCGATATGTTGCGAATTTGATCACTTAATTACTCTTATTCGATGGATAGCGTGTGTTTTTTGTTTCGGTGGAATAATGGTGGTTTTCAAGAGGGAATGAGCAGGCTGAACGAGCAGCGCTACGGAACTCATCAACGGGAATAGCGTTGAAAACATAGTAGAAGAAAAAAAAATTGAAAATTGCCTGGTAGTAAGGACGACGCTACGGGTGTTTAGTCAGGGCATTGTGTGTCAGTTTACGAAAGAGTCCTTTTTAAAATAGAACATTCAATTTGCGTTGCTAAAGATTGCTGTTAACCTTTAACTTGAAGGTATTCATTATGTTGTGTAGATATGTAAGGGTTATAACTCTTAAATGGCGTTACTGTAGACCACACCGTAACCAAAATTTCAATTTCGAGAAGAGGGCAATAGAATAATGAATTTGATGATATTCCAAGAAGAGGCATTATATGGATGAAATAGTTTTTGAGCTCCTTAGCTCAGGTTCAGTCAAATTTAATCGATCGCGCTCACTAGTGATCAGAAATTTGGAGAAAAACTTGTTTTCATATAACAAGGCCGAATATAGGTTCCATACTTTATGGTGGTTTAAGGGGAGAGATTCTGCTTTCCTCTTCTGTTGATGATGACTTTGTTTGCAATAAATGGCCTTCTAAAATAGACTATGAGGTAATGCGCACCTTATAAGGGTTCAGTGCAAGTCTGCGTCTGTGCCTGCATTGATTTAACGCGGGTATGAGGTGCACATCAGGCATGACAATATTTTACAGCGTTCTACTAAGAGTGTTATGCTTTGCTTCGTTTCACTATTAGTACTTTAAGACATTTTATTGCATACAAATATTTGTGTGCATGTTTTATAGAGTGATACCCTTTTACAAATGTGTGAATTCGATATAATTTTTAGGGACGATTATTTGCCTTGGTTGCTGTATGAAAACGAAATTTCCTGTTTGCGGTTGACATTCGACGTATGCGAGCGAGTGCCTCGTCGTTATGCCTATGGACCACGTTACACGTGCAACTAGAGATGATCATGAACACTGCTCAACAATAACAGATCTCTTTTGAGTATCGTTCAACTGCGTTCTCAATGCTTTGCTTTGTGATGTTGTCGGAAAGACTGTCTGTTGCTGTAGGAGACGCTGTGCAATGCAGTTTTGAAAAATTGGAGTGGGGGATGGATAACGATTTCGAGTGTTTTTCCTTGTCGCTCTCTACTACTGACAGTGTATTCGGAGAGGAATATACTCGGTTTAATAGTGTGCCTAACCTCTTCATTTATTTTTTTTTCTGACTTTGAAGAGGTACTACAGTGAAATGTTGTAATTTCTTTTATTCGTACTTGACATCAAATATGCGTGTGAGGGATTCCAAAGAATTTTATGTGAATGAGTCGGAGATTCGATCAGCGTGTATCAGATCTGAGTCTAACACTGTCGGTTGTTATGCTTTGCCTCTTCAATGTGTAATTCGCTATTAGCGATATTCGGACTTTATTACAGGAAATTAAATACGAAGCATGCAGTTAGCTGTTACCTTTGCTGATTTGTTTTTTGCAAGGTGATGCAATTATTTCGGCAATTGCCAAATTAGGGTTCTTGGCAATACAGTTCACTTCTCATCCGTTAGTGCTCAAAGTTAGTTGGAGTCATTAGGTTCATGCAGGTTCTGTACATATCCTTCCTTACTCATGTGAAATTTCCACCTTCATTTCGAAGCTATCCCATCACTTCTTTTTCTAATATCTAGCATTCCATACTTGTTGATGGTGTGCATCGATGTAATGTTACGCCCAAGTTTACCGTCGTGTTCGTGTTATCAGCATAGTGATCCGCTCACGTTTCAACTTAATGGAAGACATACAACCTGGAGTCTATGAATGCCTTGGTCAGAAGCAGTGAACTGCATACCTCTTGCGATGCTTATTGCACCACCGTAACATCTGGCCTTTATGCAAAATCGTTGTGTGTCTCCTTTTTGATTGTAGTGCTTTATTATGGGAATAGCGACGCACATAACTATACACGGGTTGGGGTCGCTTTTCGGGAAAGCATTTTTCTGCATGGCTCTCACTTTGCAACAATCCGTTTTCTATGAGCTGCATCACGGTTTAGTCTAGAAGAGCACAAATCGATGCAGGGCAGGTTTTTATGATAGTTCCTTTGTGAGATGGTCCATTAAAAAGTCGAGTTCGTGGATCCCGCTTCCGTTCATAATCGATGCTGCAGTGGATGTAACAGCCGAAATAAGCAGTTTATGAAATCTGCGATGATAGCCCTCTTTTCTGATACTGCCCGCGTCGGTCGGCAATCCGATAAATTGACTATCGTCGAGGTTCATTCCTTTTCTTGAGCATTCCTTGGTCAACAAGATAACTTTGCTTTTTTTGACGTGATTAAATAAGGGACTGACGAATAAAGGATGCAGTGAAAATTGTTGTGTGCGTATGCTGAAGTGAAATCGCAAGTGAATAGCACACTTCGAAGCATTTCTGGTGGACGGCGATTGTCGGGTGTCAATTATGGCAAGGTTGTGTGACAACCGCTAAGCTGTAATTGCGTGAGAGTGCAGAGTTGGCCTCGACCAGAGGACATGCGTTCGATTATTCCTTTTTTTTCCTATTGTCGATAGCATAATCACTGCCGCGTAATGATGTGTCCTTGTTGACGAGAATTTAGTGACATTGTTGAAGGATTTACGATTCGTTGACTGTCACGTCATTCTCGGCTATTAAAGATTCATCTGACCTTGCAGCACTTCCCGCACTTTGAAAATTTCTGTATTCCCTAAAAGATTTTTTTAAGAAGGCTGAAACGTCATTCAGCTGTAGGAGTGTTGACTGTGATGGAAGGACATTTTTTGTAGTTGAGGCAAAGTTGGTCAGACGAGGTGATGATTAGCAAAAAATCACAGCATAAGGTTCCTACGACAAGAAAAAAAAGTCGCTGAAAAGTCTTGTGAATGTTACTGACAACGAGCCTTCACGCTACACACTGTACATTTATGTTGCACTCTATACATCACTTCAATTTATGTTACATACAAAGTTACCTCATGACAGCGTTGGAATTGGGGCAAGGAAGTGGGACTATCCAGGAACATTTAAGAAGGTATATTATTGGCTATTTTGTGATAAATAGATAACGGTAGATAGCTAAAGGCGGCATTGGAAATACCCACTGTGGTGTTACAATGCAGCATTGAATTCTTTCAGAATACGCACTTAAAAGTGGGATATATCGAAAAATAAATGTATTGACCAATATTAAAAATTTGTTGGGAATAAGCGATTGAGCGACACTTTGCGACGTTGGTCGGCGTTGATTTTTATATGCTCATATTCAAGAGCGTTGAATTTAGCGGGTAAATGCAGTGACAGCTGGTTGCCATCTATGAATTGCATCAATTGCTCTACTGGTGCTGTTGAAGCGGAACTGAGTACACTTCTCGCGAAATGCTGACTGGGTGGCCTCTTGCAATATCACTTCTCTCTTGCACAAAGCCTTTGCATAACCGTTCTTCGGACTGTAGAACAGTAAACTTCATTGAACAGTAAGTTAAAAAAACAAAGCCATATTTACTGCTAACTGAGTTTTACTCTAATTCTTTTCTTTATTTCCCTTTATTACCATATTTGAGATCAGTTCCTTTCTTTAAAGGTGGAAAACTTGCACCTAGGTTCCGGTTGTTTATTCACAATGGTGCGAAAAGCTTGTGCTCAGTTACTGTGGTCAGTAATTTGTGCTCAGTTATTGTCCAGCTTCAGAATTTCAACTTTGAAAACGCATCATCATCGAAGATAGCACCTGAATTTCTTCCATTTCTTAGATAAGCCCAAGCAGTGCAGATTAAACTGTTTCATACAGAAAGTTATGACTAGTGTGGTTGAATTTCGACAGTCTGGTGCACTCACCGGGGCATTTAACGCTAACCGCTGAACGTCTTCAGTATTCTAAACTACCAATTGTATGTGTTGATCATATTGATGAGAATTGCTCAAGAATGAGACGGAAGTAAGTTTTAAACAGTTTTCGAAAGCGCTCAATACATGATACAAGCCTCTTAGTGTGCTATTAGCAGTTCTAGATATATTTGAGGTGATTTGTGAATAGTAAACATTCCATTTAAAGGAAGAACCAATTTAAATAACCAGATTATATACATTACCGTCTGCTAGAAGTAACCGAATACCGCCTAATATAACTACCTACTGGTGTTAAAAATTTGCATAAACTATACGATAATTGTCGAAAGAAATCACTGAAAAAAGTCGAAGTTCATCTGCATCTCGCGAAAGTCAATCGTTAGTTCGTGAAATGGTCGGTAAATCTTTAAGTTTTCAGTCCTAAAATGCTCTCCTCGAGAACTTCACTTAATACTGCTTGATACACTCGATACGCGTCTGTATTTTGGAACACGGAAGGAAGTACCATAAAAGTGGCGCTTCAGGTAAATACAAGGTGTTTAAGGCGTTAAATGTTGCGTGCAATTTGCGCTAGCTGCGAAATGTGAAATACATTGGTGTGGTACATAACATCTAATAATATTCCCCTGTGACATCATCCAGAAGTGAACGAGAGTGCAAGCTCGTCACTTTATAAAATCGAACCATAATCACGATGCTAAACACTTGGTTCATGATCGAAGTGTTTAAACATAGCCGGTAAACGAGTATCGCCACCACGGATAGTCGCGCTGCAAAGTGAACGAGTCTTTCGATTCGCAAGCTTTTTCGCGTTTATCGACTCAATAGCGGATGGCAAGCTGAGAACACCATGAAAAGATGGTCGACTGTATTGTGCGTTAATAAATGCGTGCATGCTAACCTATTCTTTATTGGAAATCCAAAAAAGATGTGTGATGTATAGAACCAGAAGGCAGTGAGACACAACTAGAAAACGCTAAACTGAAAAACATTTTCAGGAATTACCAGGTGCTCATCTTCGTACTTCCTATCAATATAGGATCTGATCATCATTTCGCGACCATTTTTGTTCACATCTCAAGTCCACTCCAACCAGGTAGTCCATTCTTGTCAGCTGCATAATAAAACAAAGGGAATGCTATCAAACTTTATTTTTTATTTATTCGTTTAGGATGCACTTCAATCTCATCCAGAGTTGCGATAAAGAAAAGCACTTTGTGCCAGCCTCAAAACGAAATCTAGAAACATAATCAATAAAAAAGCACATGTACCTTCTTCGTTACGTGATTCACCTATGATATATCATTACTGCATTTTAAAATGAGTATAACCAAGTAAGCGTTCTAAATAAGAAAGCTGTCTGCCTTAGCAGTACAAACGGTGACATAATTCAATCAGAAGAAAACTCGTTCCAGCCGAGGGTATCAACAGTTCAAAAATGACAGCAGTACGAGAAAGAAACGACATCAACACAGGTGGGCGAATATGCAAAAGACAGCAGGAATGAGAACTAGCACATAGTTAGACTGCAGAATCCTCAGCTCAAACTTCAGCACTCTGGCTTGAAGTTGCTCGCTTCACTTCGCTCAGTCACCATCATCTTTTCGTTTCACTCTCTAAAAGCTCATGTCAGAAAACTGAGTCGAATTTCGAGTCCTCAATAAACTTGAAAATGTTTTGCCGTTCAGCTATAAAAGAATGCAAGTGGACAGTTTTTAAGCGAGTTGTTTCAACATTTGTAAAGATTGAACGAAAAGGCTTGCAGTACGAATACAACACTGTGCAGTGCTATACTGCCGAAACTTCTGCATTGAAAATCTCTTATAGAATCATTGTTGACGAATACAAAAACAGCATCCGATGCAATATGCCAATCTAAAGATGTGGCCAAGTGAAATTTTACCCATTCAGTCATTAAGCCTTGTAAATCCCAATACAAGTAAGCAATGTTAGCAATGAATGCAAGAAAAGACAGCAAAAAATAAGAAAAACGACAAGAAAAGTAAGAAATGATAGCAATATAAGTAAGAAACACTAGCAGCAAATAAAAGAAAGCTTGCAATTCAATCAATAAGCGAGCGTGCGCTGAAGGTAGGTTCCAGGTCTTCAAATCCCTCCTTCCCACCCCTCTTTCAGTCCCTCTCCCACAATTCAAACCTCAGCTTGCATCGTGCGTGCAGAGGAAAACAATTTGACTGCCTACACAGAATAATGGCTTGCTTCTCGATTATATTGAGACCAGCACATTCCCCTCTAAATTAACCTTCAGAAGACGTGCACAGGTCCCTCCATTTTCCGCTGCCGATGAAAACAGCCATGCATCTCTCAGCTGGAAAAGTCTGCTGCATTGATGGAAGTCTCGCTACTCGCTGGAAACGACACGAAATTATGAACAAGTATCACGAGCCAGCACTTTTGTCCAAACTATGATCTAGTCTTTTAGGTGGAGCAAAGAGGTTGAGAGGCAAAAATTTCGGCAAGAATAATTTGTAAGCGCTATCGAAGGAAAAACAATTCCTAAAGGTTCTCGAGTAAGCCGAATTCAATGGAAACATCAACATTCAAAAAGTCCTCAACTCCATCCCCCCTCAACGTTTTCCACAAAATAGAATTGGACCATTTCCTCCTCCTTCCGCCTCCACCTTTCCCGAATATTAAAACAGTTTACTTCCGACTTTATAATGAAAGATTAAGGACAAAGGTGGTATTTATCAATTTTGTTCCGTTGATTCTATTAAAGCGTGATGAAGCGAATGTCTCCCATTCAAATGTGCACCCAATGTCTGCATCGACTGTATTGATATCGGCAGTGCACTTCATCATAAAACCATTCGAAGGAGTGCTGCTACATGCACGACAGGTATATAGAGGTGTTTAATTGGCAAACATTTTTATACTTTGGCAGAAACATTCCAACTTCTTCCTTAGAATTGCCACCCGGGAGTAGTGATATAATAATGTCTCATATTTCAACAACTCCCTGCCGTCTAAGAACGAATATGGTATTATACTATTTCTGAAATTTTACACAACTGCTTAGTTGTCACATTTCGAAATAAATTCATTCAAGCTGTCACACGCCTCATATATTTAATGCATCTATTTCTTCATTATGTGAATTCGGTGAGACTGAAGTCGACTCCTGAGGTTAGCTTCATGTTCCGCTTTTTTTCTTCTCTCTAGAGCCGTCGTCCTTTTCGCTCTCCTTGTTTGCCTCTCTTTTCGTAGCCTCTCTAACGCTTCCATTTGTCTTCTTGCTGCTCTTTCCTCGTCTTCCACAATCGCTTTTCTACGATGTCTCGACATCGAGTTCACCTAAAACAAAACAATGATGGCAATCGCATCGATAGGAAATCACTTCTGCTTATTGCTTATTCAAGCAAACATCCACAAGGCACCATATGATCTAACCATCCGTTCACGTATAGACGGCTCGTTGTACGTGAATCTGGATAACTACATAATTCATAACGCAATGATTATGAACCACAACATACCATAAACGTTTAGCTCGGCAAACAAAATGGTGTACGGCGCATGTGTCCACCTATGTTATCGTCTTCAGCAGAGAGATGAGTAAGGAAAAAAGGATAAAGTAAATGAAGCTGCCTGTTTTTATTTCTAAAAGTACCTACTCGAATGCCATCGGGAGTAGTTTTAATAGGCGAAAATATCGACCGCTCTCTACTCAGACGACGAACGATCGAGTCAGTGATCCTCTTTTTGATTTTGATGACCTCTTGTTTGCTTGCCACTTTCACCTTTTCACGAATAATGCGAGCATTCTCGTTGCTTTGTTGACGAACTTGAATATACCTGAAAAAGTTGAGCCATTTCCACTATGTATTTGCAGAATTATCTGAGGTGGAATGCATCCTTTTTCATGGCGAGGAGGGTGCCAAGTACACGTAATACTCCACCCACAATGAGTTCGTAGACAAAGAGGGAGAGAGGGAGGGAGGGGGAGGGGAAGAGAGAAAGAAAAAAGGAAGGAGAGAAAAAGGATTTTTTGACGTTGTAAACGTTGAGGAGAAGGAAGTGGAGAGAAATAATAAGAACCCAACATAAGTACTGCTGAAATGAACTTGGCTGACTTATTGAAATAAGATCTCCAATGGGCTTTGGCGTTTTTGTAAAGCACTGAGAGGCAGTCGCAAATGGGGTGGGAGGTGCACGGCAGCAAGGTCGGAGAACATCAGAATCGACTCCAACTTTCGAACACATTGGACTTCATGGCGGAAAGAAGACCACTTCTAGGTGACCGACTCACAGTATTTAAATGTGCTTTTCGTGGAGTCTCTCTTTAATACGCCTAGGTTCCCAACAAATTACCATACGTGATGGACAGAAGGGAAGGGGGAGGGAGGAGGGAGTAATGTGCAATGACCACTTCAGTCATAGAAATAAGCAGCTGGATACAAATACCTTATTAACCTCCGTCGTTCGCGCTCCCTTTTAATAATGTTTGATCTTTCGTTCGGCGTAAGTGAACCCAAATGCATCCGACATGGTGAGTGGGTTAGACGATTCATTTCAATACCCACTGAAAGAAGATGGAAAAACAATGACACGGAAGTACCAATAGCGATGACACTGTTTTATGACAGTATCGATCATTCAACATGCACCTAATGAAAACTGCATAATAAAACCTGCACTTGTTCATTTTACGGGTTGAAAACGAACCAATTGACATAATAAGGGAAACGTAAAACTTCGTTTGCGGTTGAACTGATCAAGGAGACCAAGAGGGGCAGTGCGAATTGCTATTCATGAGATCTTAGACAAAAGCCACGTTCACCTATAGATGGAAACAATCACTTCGAATTACTGTCTAGGATAACCTTTTTTATTGCTGTAGAAGGGAAAAAGTTACTCCATTCATGCACTCGTTGTTCTTGAAAGATTCTTGAATGTACCTCCCTTTAGGAGGATTGCAGCATTTAACGCACCCTCCCTCCACCTCTGTACAAGCTCCGCATACCGAAGCTTTCCCTAATGCAACTGTTCGTTTTTGAAAGGGGTGAATTTTGTAAACCCGTTATTGAGCTTATGCCGGATTTCGAAAGTTGCAAACATAAGCCTCTGGGCTTGTAGTACATATATGTTTAGGTTTTATTTAAGTAATCTGATTCAGTTATATGATATGTTCCGCATTGCTTTAATTGTTAAAAATATACACCTATAACAAACAAAGATATGAACTGAACGAATCATAGAACACTATAAGAACACATAAACTTCACCTACTTTAGTTATATATGAAAATGAAATCGCAAACAAATCTTCTATGAAAAACACATCACAGAAGAAA
Organism: Baylisascaris schroederi; assembly: GCA_006503575.1. NCBI lineage: Eukaryota > Metazoa > Nematoda > Chromadorea > Rhabditida > Ascarididae > Baylisascaris > Baylisascaris schroederi. The sequence goes on along the minus strand of QEWY01004048.1, from coordinate 898,281 downwards.
AATTAATGGGCAAGACTACAACTTCCGCTTAACCTGATCTAGCAATTTTTTTCAGCATATCCTCAAATAATTCATTCCTTTTCCCCCTGCCACTTCTGAAGTCGAATAAAGCGAATCGCCATCCTTGGCAATGGAGTAACTAATATTGGAGAAGCGTCAAAATTTGATTTCAAACGCCCGCTTTTCCTCTTAGAACGCAGCTGCTACTGCGCGCTTCAAATTTCGCCGTAATTCATGAAGTTTTAGTGATGTATGCATGCGTGTCGTTTCCTTTTTTTGAAGTTATTTCTAATTGTTGTCACTGGTCTATATGCAATTCTCCTAAACTTTGGTTGTTTTTTGGAGTATTTGACTTGAGAACGTTATGGAAAAAGATGCCGTGCAAATCTACTTCGTGGATGGTTGTTTCGTTTATACACTTTGTCGTTATGAAAACGCTGATCATGCTTTCGGTACTTTGTTGTTGCATTTGGAATTATAGTTTTCATAAAGGCACTAAAATCTGACGAGTATACCAAAAAGCTTAAACTAATCCACCTGCGAGTACAAATTATTGCTGTCATCGAACTTGCTGCTTTACAGCACTCTCTTGTTGTTTCTTGTTTCATTGCTTTGATGTGTCGTTAGCAGTTTCTATTGCGATGAATTTTACCTAAGGTTGAATACATTGTTTCTATTGCTGTTTTTTACCTGCATAATTATAACAATCAGAGTTTTTTCATTCAGGAGTATCGGATCGACGGTGTTTATTGGATGCATGAGTGGGAAGTGGACCAGAAACGAAATATGATCGTTTCTGAGTCGATTCGACCACTCGACTCCCACATTGTCGAGGTTTGCTTTTTTCCTCTGCTTTATCGTGCGCTTATTAATAGCCTTTATTAACTCGTTAGTGTTTATTTTCACTTTTACGCGTTTTTGCTGTCGCTCTAGAGAAGGCTTACTGCATTAACCTGAGGTGATGGAAGATATATCTAGTGCTCCAGCAGAAGAATGTGCACAGATCTTCCATATCGAAAGTCCTTTTTTAAAGGTGATGATTGCAGGAGACGGGGGGAGAGGGAGGGATGGTGAAGAAACGACTCTTTATTTCAATAGTAGGTTTATGCTTCATATACAATATTTAAACGTATTTACGGGTACGCATGAACTAGAGCGTCATCTTGAATTGGGGCAAGAACAGTATATGGATCCGCCTATAAAGGAAAAGATGCTCATGTAGTTACTCCTTTGAGACATCCCACTGATTAGTGGAGCAGGTCGTACATGTGCTCATATTTATGACAATTGCCAACTTTCGGGTGGAATCGAAACCTGTGATTTCCGACCTTCTAGGTTAATGATATAAACACGACTGAACTGCTGTATCACTGTTTTTTGTTTTGGTACGATTAGTTGTATTGAGGAAATAATGCAACAGTGCTAATAAGTGCATAGTATTGAAAACTTTGTTCCCTCGATGGGATCTCAACAAACGAGCTGTCAGTCATCACCGATTGTTGGTTACCGATAAACTCTGAGCACGATCGAAATTGTCTTTGCCATAAGTGTTAACCACTCTTGTACGTAAAGTGCATTATATTTTTGCATTTTGCAGCCTGTAATGATGGAAGTGCATTCTTCTGTTTCAGAACCAATCTCTTTTACCTCTCGTTTAGCATCTTTATTTGGCTGTCCCTGCTTCATTGAGGCGTTTATGTTGCCTTTGACCCCAAGGGAACAGTGAAAGATGTCAGGCTCGTCGAAGTAATTGTTTCCTTTATTATGAAATTCCACCCTGTTTATAGCATTCTTGTTGAGGCATTCGATATGAGCAATTTTTTAGATGTTTGCACTATCTTCTAATTTCAAGCTTAGTCTTGAACTTTTTTACTTGACAATCGATTATTTCATTCATAAATACATTTGTTTACTTATCGACTTTTCGCATTCCTTTTTATGATAAGAAGATATGCGTTATATTGGCTACATTACACTATACCCCACTTCTTTGCCGTAGTGGGCAATGTGCATTTTTTAGGGATGGTGATATGTCTTTCAATGACTGCCTTTTTGCATTATAAGCAGAGCTTGTTCCAGGCGAGCAAACTTCGCTGTCGTACCTTGGAGGATGGATGCGGTGAATTGTTGGAAATAACCGATGATGATACTGTTACCGTAACGTCCTTTCCAGGAGGCGTTCTACTTTATAGAGTGACTGCTGATTTCCATCTGCTTGATGTTAGTTCATGTCTTTTTATTTGTTCCTACTTGAGGTGAATAAGAATTAGATGAAATAGTAAGGGGTGAACCCCTCATGAAAATGTGCAAGTGCACTAGTGGGCTACCTCATGCGGGTTCTGAAAATTTAAAAAGTTCTCACATTATAAATCGAGCATGCTAGAAAAACAAAAAGACATATTTAGGCCCTTCAGCACAAGTTGATTCTAGTTCTTTTTTCAAGGTGAACATGGCAGGCTGATTTATTTTTTGCTGTTCAACGGTCGGATTTAATTAGGAGAAGGAGGGAGGGTCGCTGATGAGGTTTGTCTATGCACTCTCAACGACATTGTCCCGCACCTGCTTTGATGTCAATGCGCTTCTGCATTTACTTTTCAGCAGTATGCAGTTTGTGCGCCATCCATGTGCAAGAAGGCACTTTCCTTGTGCGGCTCTTTGACCGTTCGACGTTGTCCGCATATGTCTCTGAACTTTGACCACTCGTATCGGCATATATAGACCTTGAGCGGTTTACAAGAAACCCTTAGTCATCATATCAAATATTCTTCAAGTAGACCACTGTATTTCAAGGACCTTCTGGCGCGCATTGCAGAATCCTTGACCGTCATCCATCCGCCGGGCAGATATCTAAGCTTTAACAGCTTTGCATAGAATATCTTACGTTCATCTTTGCGCGATTTATGCTTACTGATTATTTGAGAGTGATATCAACATTCATTAGGGCAAAGGGTGCCGAGCAGGCGTCTTTCCTACTCTTTTCTTTTAGTGCCGTTTTTCCGACGATGCACTTTTTGTATATTAAAAAAAAAAAAAAAAAAAGAAAACGAGGCTTTATAACAACGCATTTCGTCGCTGACGGCTATGGGTATGTGACTAAAGTTTCTGTTGCTGTGGGTATGTTTCTAATATTACATTCAAATCTTCAACAGAGGAATTTGCACGCATAAAATTCGTCGTGAAAAGGTTGTCATCTGATCCACTAATGCGTTCAGGATTGTGCTTCAGTTTTCTTCCTTGGCAATCATTTTTTGGATTGGAAATGTGCTTAAAAATTTTGTTAAGCAGCATCTCTTGAAAGCCATAAGCGATCAAGGTCTTATCGAACAAATGACACGACTAGCAAAAACCTCTTTCAGCTTACGCGTTTCTCTTTTTTAAGGCTTTCTGGTGCGATTTCCCGACAAGCAATCCGACAGCAACCGATGGTGATTCTTTCGGCAACTGCATTTGTCTTATCGGCAATCAGATTATTCAGTTCTGTCCAAGAGAAGGCTGCCAGATTTATGCAGTGACGCTTCCGTTCTCAGTGAGTGCTTCTTCTTACGTTGTGAACTCGGTGCACTTCAACTTGTCTGTCTTTTCCATGTCCTACTAACATCACACTTATGTGAGTGATGGAACAGGCTTATAGATCAGTGTATACTGGGAAACAGATCATAGCAACTTGCGTAGGAGTTTATATTGGCAGATGGAATGCAGAGGGGATAGGTGAAGATGCCCACTTTCTCCTTCCGAGTTTTCCGTTTTAGGTATCCTTGCGTATCCAGGGGCGGGCGAATTTTCAGGCAACCATAACTGGCGAATCTAGGCTAGCGTGACAAAAGTGAACCTGTTTTTGAACTGCCTAGCTGAAGCCCGTTCGCGTGAATGTATTCTCATGCTGAAATTTTAGAAACTTTCTCAAACCTAACTGAACTCTAGTTGGGCATAAGGTAGATGCTGCTCATTCCAATCCAACATGGCGAGGGCTTCGTTTTTCGCTTGAAGTGCACGCTGGCAGCTATTTGTGGGAGGGATCAGCTGTAGATTCCGAGGTTCAAACGGTAACTATCGCTTAGATAGAATTGAGCTGTTCAAAAGTTTAGTGATCCATGCAACAATGCAAATTTTGCAGTATTTTTTTTTCCAACCAAGCCACTGAGTCATTAAAGCTTGTCATTTAGGGATGAGTGGCATAGAGACATTGCAAGCATATTTTGCCCATAGATTTCGTTTTTTAACCTGAAAAGTAGTTTCGAACACGTTGTCATTTAAAGAGTTGTAAAAGTGACCAAAAATTATTAAGCAGTTTGATGTCCAAAAAGTAAATCACAAATTTTTGGCCGGAAATGGTGAATGATGTTTTCCAATTTTTTTAAGAGGGGGAGGGGGGAGAAGGTCGAGTCCATTTGTGATTTAATGCGCTATCTGATCTTTTGTAATATGCTGCTTTTTTATGAGTTAGTATAAGACAAAAAGGCGCTTTTTTCGCTGTCGAAGGAGGGGTATTTGTTTTTTCGTTAAATTGACGAATCAAAGGTGTTAAGGCGTCGTATGTGAGTATATTTTCGAATTTTAATCTACAATTTTTCGCACTTAATAATTTTGAAGTTTCAGATATTAATGATAAAGTCGTGGTTAATTCTTAGACATTGTTTCACCGAAATGTTGGTTAAAAACTGGATTTCCTCTTTTTTGATGAGATTGTGCCATTAGGTTCCCTTTTTTTCGGTGAAATGGAGCCACTGAATTTTTTTCTTCTCAGTCATTTTTTCATCTAAATCATCATTGGAAAATTAACTGATGCACTTGTTATATTTGCACGATCAACCATCTTTTCAGGTTTTCCTCTTTCTGTTTGCGAAGGTATATGACTCTTGCAGGTGTCGAAGGTACTACCGTCACCGTTTGGATTGATTGTGGAAAAAGATCGCCCAACAAGATCAAAAAGGTATGTTACTCTCAATTACATGTAGCCGGAGTTGTTGCTAACGAAGGGAGTGGAAAAGAGAAACATTCCTTCCTTCAAGGCGATGAGTTAATGATACGACTTCATTTAGCGATCACATATGATAATTATTTTTCTTTAAAATTTTGTCCTTCCTAGAGCTCGATTGATTGTGCTTAACGCCAATAAATTTAGAACTACAATATTTCATTTACACGATGCAATCTTCTCAGGGCATCTTTCGATTTTTTCATCCGCCTTTCCGGCCGACCTAATTTACGAATAGTTATGGAGGGGATTCTATTAAAAGTACTTACGAGCTAAACTTTGTGAATTATATTTAGCTGTGCAGATTGTGAACAATTCATATCTCGTATTTCTTTATCAGCACAAACGGTGTGACGTTAGTGGAGCCAGTGGATGATGTAAAAGGAATATGAATACATCAAATCTTTTTAAATGGGATCTTTTGAGACGTTTTCTATTTTAAAGGTGTTTTCTAGCTGAAATGCAAAAATTGCTCACTCTTCGTTCTTCTCTAATGAAGCGTAACTCTTCCGAGCAGCTGAGATCGTTAGGGCAGCAAACGGCTGATGCCGGTATACCCTCTCCCGACATGAACAATTATGGTACTCCCCACTGTTGGTGCGTGTAATTTCCTTCTTTTATCTATGACATTAAGTCATTCCAAAACGAATTTCTTCTTTGAACATTGAACATTCCATGCAAGTGTTTTTGGTCCTTGACATATATGTGATGCTATTGATATACCTGATGAATAAAACTATCTCATTTTTGCCTTTTACAGATCCGACACATTGTTTCCACATTTGTTTTCGTTGTCACATCCATATAACGAAGTTCTACCAGTCGTCTGTAGAAGCAAAGGTTGGTCTTTTTTGGTTTTTTACGTCGATATGCTTACGACAGTGTTGCGCCGTGAGCGGTTTTTAGGTGAGAATGTGACTGCAGAGTGTCAAGATAAGGAACTGAGTGGAAGGAATTGAACCAGCGATATTTCAGGCTCGCATGTGGCATAGGTATTTTTCCCGATGCGAGAAGGTCATACGTTGGTTGCAAAGAAAATGTACAGTAGAGGGTGTTTTGTTACTGCTGTGATTCGATGCAAGTGATGGAACTGATTTTTATTTGTTATCGCACAGTAATATTGGAGAATATCTGTCATTGATGGACACTTTCATCTATGCATTGTTGGCTTTGGGTTAGCACTCATATAGACTTTTAAGAAAAATATGCAAACCTTGGTCGCAGGAGACCACCATCATTGAATGTAATGAAAACCGATAGAAGCAGTAAGAATTGAATAGAGGTTGTGTTTGCCATTCTTCAACTTTCCATTTTTACTTTTCAATATTTTCCCACCTTATTCAGCTAAAAAATAAGCAAAATTTTATACCGTATGAATGAACACATGCAGTCAAAAGCATACATCGAAATACGCCTTGAAAGCGCCTTAAGAGTTCATTTTAGTTAGGTATACAGTGGCGGTGTTTGTAGCACAAATGCTGAAGGAAATGAGCGTTTGTTCAAGCTCGACACAGGGCAGATAAGCAAACGGCGCACAGATTATGCTGCGTTTGAAAAGAGGCAAAAAGTAACATTTGCCGCTTACTTGAAGGATTGTCTGGATTGGCTTTATTGAATCCTCGCAGTTAAAATTATTCGAAATTTTACGCGTGTTGCGGTTAGAGTGTCAAATTTGATTGGAGTTGGTGGTGGTTTATCGATTTCGGAGTTTGATCTACTGTTGGACATTGTTAGGTACTCAAAAGCACTTAAAATCAATGACCGCAACCTGTAAGGAGAAGAGCGAATGCTAAAGTTTCTCGAGAAATGTTGCTAGAAAGGGCGTTCGCATGTGATTTTTGCTTTCCTTTTTTTTGAGAAGGGAAAGTTGTTGAGAATGTTTGTTGATGTATTAATCTAGAGCGTTCGACTATTAGGCTGTTAGCACTATTTGAAGGTATGACCCATTCCTTTATTGCGTTGAAATGCAAAAGGATCTATCGCTCATAGTAAACATTTTACAGACGATGAAAAGTCATGTCATTACGTATCCGATGCATTCGAGCTAGAGGCACTGAATATATTGAAAGGGAGTCGACTATTGCTTTGCTACAGCTCAAGATCTCATGCTCATTCGTTGTATTTCATGCGCACAGTAACAAAGGAGGAATGGAAGTATGCGGCAAGCAAAGCTGAGAGCCTTGTTTCACGCAGCACAAGGGGAACACCAGCTGGTAATCTTTATGCTTTTTCTTTGAGTACATATGCGAAACGAAGCTTTAATGCTTCAGGAGTAGGGAGTTCTATAGAAACAGACAATGAAAGGCCTGAATCGGGGTAATGCTTATCACATTACTTCCAGTTACTAAGGCTATAACCAACCAGGTTATTATCAAAGGGGACAGGAGTACACGTGTCTTCGCATGAACCTTTTTTGTAACTCAGCTGCGGTAGTGTGGAAAGTTTTGCGCCAACTTATTTAGTCGATGAAGTCGTTGCATTTATAAATTCATAGGAGGTTATGATTTTAGCTGGGGGAGAGGAGGGTGGGAGTGGGCATCGGAATATGATGTGTCTCCCACATTGGCTTAACGGTTGCGGTCTTTGCCCTCCGCAAATGTAGACCTATTTAAAAACACGTAAGCGTTTCAGAAGTATCCGTTGGACAATCGCCGTTGTGTCCATCGTTTTTGGTAACGCCAAGGAATCGGCCGAGAATAGGTAAGTTCTTATCATAAAAAAGCTTCGTTTATATCTGTTGCCTTTCATCTCCATCCATCTCCATCCTCCTTATCATTTTTGAGTCGGAAATTTTTTTTTCTTTTTTTTTGAGAAAACCTTGTGACGCTTCACTATCGCTAAGTCAACGAAACCTTTTTACCTATGTTTTTCGTTGAATAACGGAATTTCTTGTTTAGAGGTTTAACTCTCTATTTCTTCCAATTCCATCTCTTATATTTAGGTAAGACCATTCGCTGTTTTGCTGATTTTAGACTTATTTTTACGATTTTTGCAATTCATGGCGGATAATTTTTCTGTAAATTCTGTTCTCAGACAGAATACAGCCCACATCCTCGACATCCTTCGTTAGCTGTGTTTACTTTGCACCAGGAAACATCGCACTATATAGCAGTTTGCAAACAGGTCTGTGATAATAAGCGATAATCCTTTATGATTTTGGCGTGCACTGTTCATTGTTTATTCCGACAGGGTTTACAATATCCGCGGCTAGGTGTGTTGTTGCTGGATTTTGCTGACAGAACCACACCATTTTGCTGGATTTTGTTCTAACGGCTTATGCAACTTCTGAATTCATAGTTGATGGTGTTCCAGAACAAAACTAATTGCCATTATTCGTATCAACATATATGTTTTGTTTGTTCAAGCGCCAAAATAGTTGTTGGACTACTTGTTTAGAGGAAATCCATAATCCCCACAAACAAATTTTCATAAATGTCGTAAGAATGCTGCTGTTTTTTTTCATAAGTAATGAAGTGAAAAGGTTTGAAATAGGAATCTTTCATTGTTCATTTGTGGAAGCCACAAAATTATGAGATCACTTTCAGTTCAAATCTTTATTTATTACAATATTTTTTGGCGAGTAAAACAGGACGTTAATAGATACGATTAACGATAGTGAAAAAAAAAATTAAGAAAGGCGCGTGTTGATAAAGCTTCACCAATTTCTCTTATATTCTTATAGACGTGCCTGAGTGTTATTTTCGATTGGAATGCGCATTAACAGGTGTGATTAAGGGAAGGTTCTCATTTCAACGTATTCGTGTTTATTTTGTCTCGCCATTTATCGCAATTACCCGTTATGGGCAGAGCCTCTTATTTGCTGGCCTTAGCCTCTCTGCATCAGCGATAAAAATGCCATTCGAAATAAGTAGGAGCGTGTGCCTAACTTAAAGCACATCAACGTTGCTCGGCGTCGTTAGCGGCATTTACAGCTGCTATTAGCCCGAGATGCTGGCATATTGCATCCGAATGATATCGCTCACACAGAGTGCCACTGAGATGCAACAAAAGCTGCGTGGATGTGCAATACCTAGTGCAATACGTTCATTTAATAGGTTGCATTAGACAGTGAGGTTAAATGGTGATATGAGATTTGTATGTTGGCAATATTGGGTGAACAGGTGTTCTGAAGAATTCAACTCGCTATAAAACTCCATATTTCGAGCATATCCATGTCTAAAGAACCTTTTTTAAGGATTTGCAATTTCAGCAGGAACCTCGTTGGAAACTGTTTGTCAGATGAACCGCAAAATTTAGATTTTCCAAAAGTATTTCGTGCCTGAAAAAATAGTTGTCTAGTGATGCTAAAGTTTGGCGATTTGGGCGCCTTTGATGGCAAATTATACTGCTCGTGCCAACGGATGTCAAAATTTCTAAAAACATCTTTAGCATCTCGGTGCTCAAAAGCTTCTGATTGTTTAATCCGACGATGATTTTCGCATTCAAAAATTCTGTAGTCATTTGTGACCACCATCTAACCTCGTTAATTATTACTGCTCAAAAAATTTATGGGAGAGGAGTGAGAGATCGTCGTGTTGAAATGATGCGTGGTTCGGTGAGAAGCATAGAATCTTTGTCAAGTGCGAAGGCCGTCATAGCATTCGGCGAACTCAGTCGTCTGAGGGCGCTGAGCTCGAGTGCCGAACGAGCAGGACGTGACCTTATTATGCTTCGGCTACGTTGTGTTCGTCCTGATGGTGACAGACATTGTTGCTGAAATAATCCATTTCATGGAGTAGGTCAGCGGGTTAAATAGGGTCATATTTATGGTTCACCCAAAATGACTCGCTTATAACATGTCAGTGATAAATAAGGTTCGAGCCTCATTGCGTAGTTTTGACGAGGTGAGCACGCATTGAGTGATGCGACTACATCTGGAATATGGCTGGAAAGGAACAGGACCACATCGTTCCCTTACCCCCGAACTGCATTTTCTGTTCGTCTCTGAAGGAGAGGGCTTTCCTCTTTCACTTTCGATCGTCTTCTTATGTTGCAGTTCGTTTTCACCGATCTGGCTCAGTTTAGTGTTCTTTTCAAATAAGCGATGTATGTCACCAAGAGGGTTTTATATGGACTAAAATGAGGTTATTAACGCTTACATTGGCTGCTTGTGGGGCAAGTGTGGATGTGCAACTGTTCTTTGAAGTGGGCGAACTTTGGTCGATGACCGCATGTGAGCGACTTCGATTCGACCGTACGGAGGCCATTGAAATAATGCTGCTGAAATGAACATGAGTAGACGGATGGGTATGATTGATATTTGGGTGTTTGCTGAATGTGCTTAGCTTTACTGTACAACAAATCAGTCTTTAGTGCATCGTCACTGATCTCTATCAGCTCATCTTAGCAGTAAATGTAATGTATTCAGAGATTCGAACTTGGCTGGCATATTGCAGTCAACGAACTTTGAAATGGATTTTCCGATGACAGACCTTCGAGGGTTTGAAAATTTACTTCCACTGATTTTGTTTCTTTGCTCATAATATTTTCATTTGCAGATCTCCAGGTTTCATATTGAAAAAGTACACCGTTTGGCCTCAAGAGCAGTTCTTGACTCCAAGTAAATCAGCAGGTTTTTTTAGGAAGGGACGTATTCATCTGAAGGGTTGGGGTCTGTTAGAGAATGTACTAGAAAATGGTTTAAGATGGAAAGGGACTCACTTGGTAAGACTCAGCCTGAGCTGCTTTCTGCTTAAATTTGAGGCGTACCCTTGCCTCATGGCTTCAGTGACGGAATCCATGAATTGCCTCCAAGCATTTTCTACCGCTTCCTCACTCCATTCGCGTTTACGCGCAAAAATGATGCTCCGAATCCTGAAAACCTAAACACTACTTCAGTTATTTTTGTGTAGAGCAAAAGGCGAGTGACTAAGGAGATCGAAAACAAATTCAGATAGCGTCTATTTTGTTTCATCCTTTATTATTATTTTTTTTTTTTGAAGTGAGAGTCTGGATGAGTCGTAATTTGAGATCAAAAAATGGACTGCATCCATAATATTTATCAAGTTATTCTTGTCCATATTTTAATCTTTTATATTTCTTCTCAGCGTTCAGCATGTGATTTCAGCGTAAAATATCGGCGCATAAACACCGATCGAGGTTGCGTTTCGAAAGATTTTTGTAGAAATGCGTTGATTTTTGCATAGAATTGCGACGATTGGTAACAAACGTTCTATGATGAGTGAGGCATAATCGGTATTTGGTGGCGATCGCTTTTGCAAGTTGCCTAGAAAAAGGTTGCCAATAAGCGAAGTCATCCAAATTGCGAGTGTATGTTGCGTGACGGGCACCCAGTCGTTGTGCGCGTGAATAAACTGCCTCAGGTTCAGCTTTATGTACCTTCACGAGTACATGCAGGAAATCGCGAACCTGTAAAATATGCAGCCCATTGTTTCTGTAGATGGAAAGAAGAGAGAGAGGGGTTTATTCAGGTTTTTTTTCTTTACAGTTCCTTTGTTCGCAATTTCTTCTGCCCTGCCTTCAGAAGACGGTGAGGAAGTGTTCTCGGAAGTAGTGACAGGTGAACGTACATGGGCACAGCGTTGTTAGTTGTTATTTTTGTTCTTTCCTAATTTTGTTCTTTTTTATTTTGGTTTGTATCGTTTAGTCTTTCGCCGGGGATGGAGATAGAAGCGCGACTGCATACCGACAGGGTTGCCGGCCAGAAGAGTCGATATAAATGTACCGTAACGAGTTCTTTGGTAGAATTTTTTTGCCATCGGAATTTCTAACCTCGTGCACAAGATCAAAAAAAAAAACATTGGCGATGGGAACCGATGGGAATCACGACTCATCTACTGTTTGTGTTATGAAGGTATTGCTTCAGAGGACAAAAGTTTATTGAATGCGAGCAATACTTTTTGTGTGTTATACGTGAAGATTGCCTGAGGTGTGACTATGTAAAATGTTCATCCTGCTGAGCTGCAGCGCTTTGTGTTTCTTTCTTTCTCTCATTTTTTCGTATTTAAGGTGGAACGCCAGAATTCCTATTACATGCCTTCAAAAAATGCTATATCAGCCTCAGATTCGTGAGAAGTGAAGGTGAGAGACGTCAGGTGAAGTTTAAAAAAAGGCTCGATGAATAAGCTGCCTAAATTAAGTGTTGGAGAAATAAAGGAACAATACCCCTATTAGTACTTTGAGATAGGACATAGGTCTGAAATTGTTTTCTTAGCGCTAAAAAAGGAATGGCTGATTCTTTCTCTGAGTGTAATCTCGTTGCACTTTCGTTGAGGTATCAGGAAAGCAAGAAAGTGTTCAGTAGGTGGCAGTTGGTGATGAGGAGTGTTCTTTGTCGTTGCTTGTTGAGTGTGCTTGTGTCAGCAACAATTTGGTGGCCTAATTCGTTTATCGCAAGTGCAGATTGTGTCGTCCTTTCGTGCGAATTTCCCTTCCTTGTGAACTAAGAGTTGTTTTTGAAGAACAAGGGATATGTTGGATCCGAGCTAATATAAATGCCCATTCACATTTCAACGTCTCTTGGACTGGAGAAATCTCACCGATCGCTATTTGTTGAGACCTTTTATGTCATTCTCAGGGATTATGGGACCTCTAATCGTTGATCTTGATTTAGAGTGTAGTATCTTCGAATATCTCATAGAAATTGGTGTTTTAAGTGATTAGAGTAGTTTGTTGTGACATAGTTGTATAGTAAATTCTTTCAAATGGCTTTGGTGTAACTGCACTAGGCAAAAAAGAGAAATTTTCCAATAAGGTAGGGGGGGGGGTGGGGAGGTAAGCGGCTATGTTCCTAAAGCTGGAATTATTGGAGAAAATTGTATGAGGGAGGCTGGGTGGGAGAGGGGAGAGGGCGAGAATGAAAGTGTATACAAAAAGATGCCCGAGTGCTAAAAGAGAAGGGAGATGCATGGTTAGATTGAGGTACAAGCAGATAGTAGGTCGGGTAATTGTGACAAAAAGATAAAGAGTAAGCATACAGAGGAAATGATACTCATGAATTGCGTGTTGGAGGCATAGTCGGACTGCATACTCTCGTCGAGTTGAACCAAAGACCAAAGCCATGTGGGTGTCTGTTCGGCGGCCGATAGCCATGCATCGCTGAAATTGAAACTTCCTTATGTCCTTTTCTGATTTGTAGATTTGATTGTGTTAATGTGGTCGACGTAAATTTACACGGGGAAAGTGGTGATTGCTTATTATCGTAGTCGCCTTTTTTTATGGCTCAACAGAGGGAATCCACAATATTTCGATTTATTTTTTTATAGGTTTTTTTTGCTGAAAAAATTCTTCTTTCACTTCAGCAAGAAGAAGTAATTTTTGGAAAATTCCATCGAAACTCGAGCTCTGTCCTTAATCAAGTCCCACGGGACAAATCGGCTTGCCCCTATCGATCATTTCTCTAATGCGTTAATGTGCATCGTTAATAGCAACTAAATTGGTTTGACCAACTCCATAAATTTGAGTTGTGTTTTATTTACACTTCTAGAGTTATTTGATATCATTTTTGAAGACTTTTTTTAGACATAGTATGGAGAGTTTATTGCGAACGTTTATGCTCAGGATGTTCCCTTTGAAATTCCTTGTTTCCCTTCCACATACCCACTCACCGACTTATCCAGCGTATTGTTTCGATGATGGTTGCATTGTATATTGTAGATGAGACACGCCATTTATTGTGGCAATATTTTTCGCGAATATGGAAGCAAAAAATGAAAATGAACTGAATTCGCTTGTTGACTTTATTTGCTTTATTTCTACCATTAGATTGCTTTTATTATGCAACCATCGGGTAATATTCGAGGGCATGCGTTCCTAATCGAACACTCACTGAATTGCTGACATTTTCAAGGAGCACGCACATAGCCGAATTCATCTTTTTTTTTTTCCATTTCATCGCTCCAGAGGGAACCGTTGCATCATAAAATGAATCTGCAATCTTGCACTGATTCCAGTGCAAAAAAATTGAACCTTACGTTCGCTTGCAAAATAACGCACCCTTTACAATTTGCCTATCAAAATCACTCCTCCCACCACTACTTACATTCGCTGTATATGTGGACTTCGAAAATAGTGGGAGAGAAACCTGCTAGGAGGGTTACCACAACACACCTTTGCATTTGTTGTATGGGTTGTATCCACCAGCTTGTGTAGTTAACCAGCTCGACGAATACATAGATACATACATAGATGCACACATACATATTTCTATGCGATTAACAGTTGTTAGATGCCTTCTGTTTCCAATACTGATCATAATACCACTTCTGTTTCCTTCTCTTCCCCTCTCTTCCTCCTCACCCCCCCCCCCCCCCCCCCCCCCCCCCCCACCCCCCCCCCCCCCCCCCCCCCCCCCCCCCAAACCGTATGTGTCTCATCGCAGTCTCCTGCCTAAGCACATCGTTCTCCCGTCGTTCTTTAATTCATCCATACAGTTTTGCCTGTCATGTATTTAAATTGGCAATAACTAGCTTCCAATTGAACAATTTTATAGTCGTTCGATGACGTAAAAATTTGTATTGTTGAATCAAGGGGTTTGTTGCAAGTGATTTATTTCCTCTCGATTCACTCAACTCTTGCAAAAGAAAGAGGCAACGAGGAGGTGAAAAAAACCTCGCAATGAAGTTTCAGCTAAATGGCAGTGAAGTAATGTTTGTACGGGGCGCAGTGTTTTGCTTTTTTTTTTCTGCTGACTTGTGCTTTTAAAAATGGCGTTGCATCCTCTTAGTGAATGGCTTTTAGGGAGGATTAAATTTGTGCCCCAAAAACTCATTTAATCATTGCTATTACTGAGCACATAAACAAATATTTGCATAGATGATGTGGATTTCTTTATTATGCTTTATTGAAATTTCTCGTCGATTCTTCATTTATTTTAAGGGGATAGGAGGTGGCCGCACTCAGTGAAGTGTATAGTCTAGACTACTAAGGGAGAAGCGATTAGACTCCATTGATGAACCATAATCTTGTCTTTATACGAATCGCCGGCACATTGTTTTGTTTTTCTGCAGTAATCTTTGGAAGTGTTCCTTTCGATTGGTTGATGCTCTCAATCATTATGGCTGAATGTTCTAAATGAAGTGAGTTTCTTTCAAAATCTTGAAAATTGCCACTAAATAAGAGATTCTCTTAGAACTGTTGAATTGTAATTTATGCTATCAAGAATGATGCTTAACATGAATTTGCTGTAGGAAATTGTTCGTTATTGTTAACGATCAAGATTACGTATAGTTTATTCTCATTCTGGGACGAAGCCGATAATTCATTGATTAGTGATTTATGCAATCAATGCTTATCATCGCTAGCGAAAAATTTTCTCTCTTAGGTGTTTTATTGAATAGCTATATTTTGCCGTTTCGTATCTTAGCTCTCTATCTATTGAGCAATGTAGTCGTCGTTGATAAAAATGTAAAGGGGCGGTTATTTTGAATTATGGGGAATAATATACGATAACGATAATAGGGAATGAGTGATGACGGTGAAATGAGTTACTGCTAATGTGTTATCCAACGAAGAATGAAGATGGCGATTGTTCGAATGAGTGAAACGATGCAAATATTGCCTTAGATTTTGATGTTTCTTTTGTAGTGTCCTTTCGAGAAAGCTGTTTAATACTCGATGTCAGCTTTTGGATTTCTTGCCATCAACAAAATGTTTTTGATTTTTCATTCTCATAATTTACGACATACGAATCAGCTTTATAATACTCGAATGGGAAAATACGAAAGTTTTCTTCGCTATTTTTTTCAGCACACAAAATTCGAAATTAGACGCTCAAAAGATCGCATCGGTTGAGTAGTAATGATTGACTTTTTATACTTGTTCATATCCGTATCATTTACGAATTGTTTATGTGATTAAGTGGGTTTCAAAAAGATACTGAAAGGAATATATGGAATGAATAGGTTGCTAAATCGGTCGGTCGATGCAAAGAATTATGCGACTCTATGCAGATGTCAGTCGGCATTGGTGGATGAATTGTTGCGTGGGAAATGCAGTTGCCCTAACGTACTCGTGGGATTAGTTGAAATTGCTAAGTGAATATTTATCTTAATGGAATTTCTTCTTGTTCGCAAATGCACACTCTTTTTTTTTGGCACATTGCTGATCTCAGTGCTCCCTGAATTATTGGATATTTGAGTGTTACTGAATGGTAATCAATCACTTTACTAAATGTTCAAGTTATTCGTTGTTTTTCTCTTCTCATGCCCTCTAGAAAATCCGTTTTCTATGCTGTTCGTTCCCTTTTTGACATTTTCTGCTAAAAAAAGCTTTTTCGATAAATTAGATGTGGTCGATGGGCTCATCGAAATTTTATCGATGATGGAACATAGTGGGTAATTTGTACATGCAAATTCTTGTTAATTGTTACATTCAAGTGTTGCTCATTGCTCATTTTCCCAATTCGGGAATCCTTTACCGCTTAAATTCTCTAATTTGGGGCGTATTGGCATCGTAACCACTGTCAGCAACCGTTCTCTGGCATGTGATGAGAAAAAACATACCTGATACAATTAGTGAGCTGACTGGAGTCAACTGAATAAATAAGGCTCCAAGAGTCGATGACTGGTTGTCGCTGGTCTTTACAGCGCTGCTGGAAGGTTGACGCGCGACATCCCATAGCCCGAATGTGGCCGTGACAGCCTGCTAATCTTGCACTTCTGTGTCGTTGGTCAACATTCGCCGCCTCTTTCTCAGCGTTCATGCCCGCCTCTCGACTACTGACTGTTGTTTTAATTCCCTCTCGAACGCCGCCCCTCATTTTTGCTAATCTCTGTTGCAGTGTTCACATCTCTTTATAACCATTTGCGGTCTTTATTGTCATCCGTCGCTCAAGCAAGAACATATTGTCCGGTGTGTCTTCCTGACTGTCTTGTCAAAAGTTGAGCGAGAGTTAGAGTTTCAGACAGTAGATGCATTGCGATTCATTAAGTGGAATCAGATGCTGCAAGGTATGTCACCATTTGCAAGCAAAAGAACTTTTTAATGGGCGAGAGGGAGGGATGACGGTCCGAGCTGTCAAGGGGTCACTGAACACCACACTCGGTTTTGTACTTGAAACCGTGGTACTGGGCATTGAAGTCGCAGAAAATTCATGTGTTTGAGCACTTGTAAACATGTGGAGGCTTCTGACGAATTGCATTGCTAGCCAGAATACTCTGGAATGTAGGTATAACAGCATTAAACACATTTCGGTGTTTTGCGTTGAAGAGTTCTATTGTGGTACTCGATGGGATCGTATATAAATCGATAAGTGAATAAGTGAATTGTAAATGCGAGTAGGAAGTTTACATATCAGAGCAATGTCTTCAATTAATGGGTTGCTGATGGAAACAAGGAGAATATTCGTAAAGTTTGACACAAACGAAAATTGATCTAAGAAACACCCATCTTCATATTGCAATCGGTATCTGTTGAACTTTAAAGACTATGATGTTATTTTCGGGTTGGGTGGTTAACCGCCTTAGAAAGTGAGTAGGAACAGTAATGAGCAAAGTTTGAGATATGGTTGGAAACTGCAGAAATGATTCACTTATGGACCTACACAGGGGCCGTCGTTCCATTAGGAAACGAGCGCAGAACAAACTCTTCGTAAGGCTCGTGCTGAGGCTCCGTAAAAGTCAAAGAAATGTATAAGTATGGATAGTACGAACGAAAGAAATAGAGCATGAAGGACGTCTTTGGAAACCTGTTATAAGGAAGACGTATCGGCGGTGTGGGGCGTTCTTTGAGTGCTCATGTTAGCTGGTTGGTTTTTTTGATCGGTGGATAAAAAAAAAGAGTCGTATAAAAATTTAAATTGTCGGAATCTCCACAAAACCGGAATGAAATGGAGCAGTGGGGGAGGGGAGAGGTGGCTTAGACCAAGTTGATTCTGTTTCACCTATTTCATATATAGTCTTAGTGTGATTTATAGATTGTAGGAGACAATAAAAATGGACGCTTTTGTCGAAATAAACATCTGGTGCACTTCACGCTCAGTGGATTTATTTAATCGTTCCTTTACAGTACTCTGACTAAAAAAGTGGTTGTTCCTATTATTAAAGTGCTTCTTGAGAGGCCACAAATGTTCCCTAGCACCTTTCCTTCATTGTCCTAAAGATGTGGATTCGATTTGGAAAGTCAGAGAAGTCGATTGATTTTTGCCAGTGAGTTTATCTTCTCTTGGTTTTTGCTGATTGTAGTCTAGTCTTCGATACGGTCTCTATCGTCTTTACTCGTACAAAGTGGTCTATTTTCTGGATATCGTAACCGTTCTGCTTGTAGCGAAATTTTGGATTCGGTCAATGAGCACGTTTACAGAAGAATTTTATCAGCAATTGCCTTAACGATTTCTTTGTATGCGATTGCTATATCACAGAAACGTTTCAACAATATGGCGTCTATTAGATCTCGTCTAATCGTTATCACAGCGATAGCACTGATCATGCTACTATTTTTAAATTTTTTATTACTTGTTGTTGATGTTATTTATGTCATCGCCGAATTTTTGTTATAGTTTGAGATCGTTGTCTGGAAATTTGTATATTGATTAATGGCCCGTAGTGCACTTTAGAGTTTACGTTAGTCATCTGCTTTCGTAACTTCAGCTTCCCTTTCGGCACTCGTATTAAGTGAGATTTACGATTGAATTAGAGAATCACTAATAAATACGAGCGGTTAGTTGAAACGAAATTTAATTGGTTAATGTATGGAAATTCTGTCCAGTTGGAACAGTTGGAAATTTAAAAAGCTGGCCACACGTTTGAATTCCACTTTTCTTTATGTGTTTCTACTTGAATTTACCTAAACTCGGCCATGGAACTTTCACACTTTTCTCACATATATGTAGATGTGATGCAATCAATCATGGCTGTGGTTATGAATATCTGAATCATTTTCACTGCACTATTGGCTTATAGTGGACCGCGACATTTTTAATTCACTTTTTTGATTTTCTTTCGAGGGCAGATATTTTCAAGAGGTGTAGCAAATATTGGCTCGTTTTTGTTCCTCCTCGCCCCTTCATAAGATTAGCTAAGAGGACGAACCCTCCTGATTAGATTCGGCGCACTTTAAGAAACGCAGGGGAGGTGTCGTTGCTCTGTTCCTGCAATATGCAAAAAGGCTGAACTGCCTTCATGCATGAAGGCTCTCTAGAAATGAGCTAAGCCTTCGGGTGCGAGGGCTCTCCAAACATTCACTACTACTAACGATGTTCGTGTGCTTCAGTCACAGAAGTGATAGGCAGTTCGTGATTAGTAAGTTCATCCTATCGGATTTAACGTGGGAATAGCAAAGTGGATTTGTCTGCATGGAATGCAGTGTTCTCAAGTTGTAACATTTTAAAATTACCCTTGAACTTGAGTACCAACATGTCTTTGGCATGGTCTAATGGTGTATCGACTCGTCTCTTAAGACAAAGGAGGTATCTGCTTGGCACATTCTCAGAGACACTAACTGAATGCGTTGAGTGAGTGGAATTGTACCTGTCATCCTGAAAGTTTTTTTACACCTTTAATAAATTAATAATATCGAGTGGAGTAACTTGTTCGAATTATTTCTCGTGCTCTTTTTAATCGTCTGTTTGCCAGCTATGCTTTCAAATATTTTTTAATGCTGAAAACTTGGCAGTTGATCATTTTCATACGCTTTGATTTAATTGAAAGTAATTTTAGCACCTAGTAATTCAACAGTTCTCACTAGGTTTCTAGGATAAAAACCTATGTCTTACCTACTTCGATCGAGAGGTTTCCCATCTCAACAGTCGAGGAAATGTCAATTTTTTCGAGCGGAATAACTTCCTTCGATTGCGATTAACAAAAATAGCATTTATTGTTTGTTGGTATGCAAATTACTTTGGTAGATAACCTTAATTTTATTTTTAATGTGCATAGAAGCGTTAAAATAATGCAGTCGATCTTCATATGCTGCTAAACAAGGAAGTGCCAATATGAAGAAGTGTTGCGATGTAAAAGTGACTGTTGATGAGGTCCGTTGAGTGATGAAGGAGCCGATATCTCAAGTGGTCTGCTCACGCTCCACTAACTCACTATGTCTGTGACCAGTTGAACACATCTAGGCTTCGCCCTCTCGAATTTGTTTTGTCTCATTTTTCATATCTGGTTTTTCTTGCATTTTTCATTTTGAGGGATTATCAACATGTGGGGATAGGGTCGATGAACGTTGATTTGCCTTTCATGCACGGCTTAGTGATTAGCCGTTCATGCACGGTGATCGCAAAAACGAGGCCAAGCACCTTTGTTTTTGTGTGCATAAGATCCGCTTGGGTGTGTGCGTGTGCGTGCGTGAGTATGTGTATGTGTATGTGTATGTGTATGTGTGTGTATGTGTATGTGTGTGTGTGCGGTGTGTGTGTTCGTGTGTGTGTGTGCGGTATGTGTATGTATGCGTATGTGTGTGCGTGTGTGTGTATGCGTGTGTATATGCGTTTGTGTGTATGTGTGTGTGTGTTTCTTTGAAGTGTGAAGTAGATTGAGTTAGGGCAGTTAACTGCTGCGTGATGATGTATTTATGTAAGAAGTGGCAAGCATTGCTTATTGTCAGCACATGAGAGTCGTCTGTTTTTGACAGCCATTTTCACATTCACTCTGTGATATCGCACAGATAAAATTTGTAAAGATTCGTCAATGCTCATATATATCGACGTTGATGGGAATGTTTTGTGAAGTGCATCAAATTAAGCGATCTTACTTTGTCACTGTCTCTATTTTATTTCGATGAGAGCTAAGCGGAGTGACTTTGTTTACGTATGAGGACACCCACTCCTTTGTATAGTGCAGAGCCGGATCATGAAGCAATTCAATGCATGAATGTTCCGTTGAAAGTGCTACTCATAGGTTTTGGAGATGCTACATCGCGTGTACGATCCGTACGTCTTTCAGAATATATTGCCTGAGTTTTCTTTGATGTTTTCCGTATGGTTCTGTGCGTTTCTTTCATAAGCAATACCGATAAATCCGGTAATCTAAGCGTGCTTGACAAAGGTTTCCCCATTGTTGAAGGTAGAAACATTTTGGAAGATTGCCAAAATTCCTCAACTTGCTTGCATCCTTTAAAATTGGTACATTTTCAAAGTGAGATCAAGCAGGTCTTCAGATGCAAAATGCTCGCTGACGTTACCATATATTGTAATATTTTTCAAATGTCAACACTATTTCTTTTTTTCCAAGCCGTCTTATTTGTTTTATCGGGAGAGTGCGCGCTGTGGATAAATCCTTTGCATTTTCCGTCATTGCCGATGCTGTCTCATCTTTTGCCTTCATGTCCCTCTGCCTTTCCTATGTCTGTAGTATTAGTCAGTCAGTTGAATTTTAATTTGAGGACTGAAAACATGGAGAATAGTGAAAATTTAAAAATAGAATGATGTTAATTGCAGATAGACAAGAACCGACTCATATCGTATGTACACGTTCGATGACGGCTGCTGCAACATTCATTCACTCACTGCCCTTTTCCCCCACAGGTAGAATAATACACAGGTTGGTTTTAATTGTTTTTACTCTTTTTGATTCCGAATTATAGTGTATTGTGTAATGTAGATATGGGATTGCATTGTATTGTCACGTTCGAGTGTATATTCGACATTTGCAAGTTTAGATTTACACACATTAAGGACGGCTTCATTTCTTAGCCAAATTTTAAATCATAGAAAGCCATTCTCCAGTTTCTTCATCTTTCCTGCCCATTTGGCACTTATCTAGAAAACTGAAAAAATCGATTACGCTGCTGGACTGTTTCCGCAACATCAATGAAGCTTTACATTTGGATCTTCTTTCTAATGACTGAAAGCAACTGCAAATGTGATCGAAGTAAATTAATCGGAGAGAAATCCTGAGGTCACCGAATTATTTGGTTTCTAATGCAGTCATCGATGAATTTTGGTTTAAGATAAGTCATGACTAAGCCGAACCATATCATTTTTTATGCCGACGAACTACTTTTTTGAGATTTTTCTCCGAATAAAGAAGTTTTTTCTGAGCTTTTAAAATGTTCTAAAGATTCGAGGTGAAGTTTTTCACAAGTCTGTATGGCAACGAAAGAAAGCGGTCTTCTATTTTCTCCAGTTACTGAATTAAAAAACCCATGTTCCTACGGGACCTTTCATTTCTCACCAGCTCTCTCTAGTGCAGTTGCACGTTAAAATAAAGACAATGTCTGTTTTATTTTAGCCGATCGCTTCGGGATGCTGCTCTCTTCCGATCAAGAGGAACAAGTGGGTTGAATTGCAGCTATATTTTGATACTCTTCTCTAAAAATGTAACTAAAAATTTGTGGAATTTGGACTGATTCGTCTTACCGTCTTTTCCTCCCACTCCGCATACCTCATTGCCGTCAAGGTCCTCATTTTTCTTCCCAGAAATAGTAAATTTTGAACGAAAAGTCCGCTAAACATAATTGTTCGAGTTTTTCACTTGTTTAATCTTTTATCTCATAAGCTGTCACAATCGGTAGCGGCCTAGCAAATTCTGAAAGTAAGTGAAATCGAAACAATATCTGAGGCATACGCCAATCTACGTACAGAGGTGTATTGGTATCAGTGTGCAGCATAGTTTTATAAGTTTTATTTGATGTTTATTCGGTTTTCTGTTAATTGGATAGCTGTTCAAACGGAAGTGCAAAATGGCTGTGGTCAGCGAAAGGGTTGCCTGAAATAAAGGGATAGTTGAAGTGACGTTGAGACATGTGAGATAGCACATGTTCTTTGACCACATATTTTCCACTCTTTAGTGTTATTTATAAAACTCTTTTAAGATATGTTGTAAACGCGGTGTTTCTTTTTGTCCTGTCAAGCTGAGGGGTATCAGAAAAAGGTCGTATAGAAATAGATATATTATCTATTTTTTCCATCTTGTGGTAAAATATACACTATTTTAAAACGTTTATAACATTCCCACTTTTAAGATACTAAGAAAAATATATCTATCATATTTCATTTTTCTATCATCCGGCAACGCAAATTGCAGCATTGTTTAATGCTTCTCTCGTTTATTTCATAGACAAACATTTCAACAAATCCACTCGTTTCCACTAACTTCAGATGTTTGTCTGAATTTTGAGAGAGTTGGATGTTAAATTTTTTGTCACTATCAAATAATAAAACATGAGAAAAAGGGGAAAAATTTCCGACTTTGCGAGTTGGTTTTTTCCGGGCCTTTCGAGAGAGGTTGATTTCCGCTTGATTGCGTTCTTCAAATATAATCTAAAATCAGTGAATGCTGATTGTCGTATTTTTATAGCCTTCGAAGCTTCACCAAGGCTCGCATCGTTATACGAACAACGTGGAATTGTTTCAGCTATCGACATGCGTGGCTCCGAACTGGAGCTAATAGCACCTGAAGTAACAAATTGCTATTGTTTTTGTTTTCTTTGGGCAGTTTTGTATCTTCCGAGTTCTCTCTAAACGTGTTTAATATAGGATCGGTGGAAACAGTGTGTTATTTAAGCGAACTGTTGTTATGACGCAGAAAGGTCATTGCTAAAGTCTTTACATTCGTATATAGTCTTTGCTTTTGTCCATCTTTGCTTATTTCTCAGGGAGTGATTTGATTAAATATTGTGGAATATCGAGGAGAACATTTCTTGTGTACTTCACCTTCCACCTCATTCTCCGTCGTTTATCCTTTTTTTTTTCTCGGAAAATCTGCATTTTATTATCAAGGTAGCGAGTGGAAATATATAGGCGGAATGCCAGCCTGTGGCCATTAGGTTATCGATTTATGTTAAAAGATGAGTTACCCAATTATTTGCGTGAGCGAGCGGAAAGGGCGATAATGCAGTTATATAAAATGGTCGAGAGCTGTCATTCAAATTTGTGCACTGTAATTGAGAACGAGGTGGAAATTTCAGCATGGAATCATTCGAAAGAGGAAGGCGATGAAGCAGAAAATTTCTCATCCATTTCTCTGTTTTTTTTCCTCAAATTTTAATGACTTCAAAATGCAAAATAAGCTCTGCCTATTGGTTGGTAAAAGCTGTTCGTTTAGATTTGTATTGAATCGATATGGACAGAGCCACGACGTCGTAATGCAGATGATATGCCAAGCAGAATGCCGGCAACAATTTCATTCTTCACAACAGGTTATGCCCATTTATTTGATGCTTGCGCTCTTTTCTAAATTGATACCAAATTTAAGGAAATCTTTTGTGAGAAACTTCAGATTTCTACATCGAATCGTGCAGAACGGGGACAAAACATCGCTGATACGTTATTATTAACCCGATATTGTGCGCTCTTGCATTGGTATCCATGACGTTTTCAAGGGCGAATACAACATATATATATATAATATGCAGAATGCCACCCATTCTGAAGAGTCACAGCTGAAAATATTCCTAGTTCTCTTTGCTCTTTGGAAGTAAAAAAAACTCTTGGCTTAATCCGCCTATTTGTCTTGTATGGCCTTTGCCTTGTTTCACGATCCAACAAATGTAGCCGCAGCAATTAGAAGTGCCGATAAATTTTTTTAGCTTTTGAAAATCTATATAATGGAGCAAATTTTTCTGCAAGAGAATGTTCATTGAATACGCTCATGTATTGTTAAGTGGAAACGTGAAAACTATCCAAAACTTTCTTTCAATTTTTGACTCCACCACGACAGGTTTGTTGGAATCGATTTGCACTTGAATGCACATATTTGTTGATGCTTTGTTTCGTTTTTTTCGCTTTCTGAGTTATCGATCGGAAACTCACTGTTAATATGACATATCTCATCCTTTACAGTTTATTTTATACGATCTTATTTTCAGATCTAATCGGTCAAAATTATGCATGTTTCTATTCAAGTGAGTGGGAGATGTTGAAATGTGTACGTGTCATATCGCATGATGATGGCTCGTTCACTGCGGCAAGGACTTACACGGCCATTACGTGTATTTCGGCAACCAATATTGAGGTATGCTCTTGCCATTTTAGAAACAGGAGGTAAGAATACTAAAGAACAAGTGGGAATAGTAACGGATAGTTGAGAATTCTGTATTTTACCGCATTAAATGCTTCAGTTTTTGTTGAAGATTTTTTGACCGGAAGTTGGCATATATTAGGGAGAAAGTTTCAGCCTGAGTGAAATGTAAGTACACCGCTCTAAATCACAATTTATTTTATAGATAGTTGAAGCCGGCTTGAGAGAACTCTGGCTTTTATTGGCTTGTTTTGTGTGTTTTGGTCGGTTCTTGATTTTCTTGACTTAATGATTATTAGCGTTGGTCGGCGATGCGCATAGTGTATTCTATTAAGGGTCGACGTATGATGGCAGTCGTGGAAATGGATCGAAGTACAGTTTTATATACAGGTATCTACAGGTTGGGTACCCTCTACGCACAGTATGGAACCATCGAAAGATCGATATTTCCTTCAAATCCCAGCCAGGTAATCTCTGATTAATGACACCCGTGATCAAGAAAGTTCAGCTGTTCCTTTCTAAGTTCTGCTTTTGGTTCTGTAGTGCATTCATCCGATACCATGAAACTTGCCAGTAGGCCGCTAAGGAGTAGTAAATTTCTTTGTTTTGGCAAGAATTTAGGATTGCAACCAGTGAAAGTGCTTCAAATCGATTGACCGATGGGATTACTAAACAGACGCTGTTAAATTTTAATCGTATATACGAAGATTTCTCATATGTTGTAATGTGTATGTGTTAGTCATCTCACAACATTATTGCTCTATGTGATTGCAATACTCTTTTGAATTTGCATTTCTGGCGTGATTACTTTCTTTAGCAATTTCAGCGGCCGTAAATCTTTTGTTGCATTTTGATTTTTTCTTTAAATTCACTCACTGAAAATGATTCTCAAAATGCAAATTGATTTTTGCAGAATTCGGGCATTAAAAGAGCACGCCTACCTGAAGATTGCATTTTTCTGAGATATTTATTGCCTTGTCAGTTTGTTTAAAGCTGAAAAAAGTCAGGCGGAATTTCTGTTTTTTTTCCGGATTTTCGGACAGTTTTAATTTTTTGTCTACTGGATAGACAACCAATGAGCCAAGCGTTGGTTGTTAGAGGCATGAGTGATTGATTCGGGTTGAGAGTTCGATTCATGACTGCAGGAGTTTTTTTTCTTAATCTTTGCATAATCTGGTTTCAGTCTCCTCACACTCAAGAATCATCGTGCGGTATAACAGTGTGCGCTCCGGTAGATTCTGTATGGCCATTTCAACAAGGTCACTTCATGCTTGTAAGTTAATTTTGGTTGTTGTTTTATGTGTTCAGAAACTATATTTGCCCACGAATCGTCTTGCTATGTTGGATTCTGAGGAAACCTGAACACGAGCTTTCGACAAGACGAACACATTCAAATATGATGAAAGTCGCTTAGAAGTTGCCAGAGGGATTATCGCTATCGTACCTTTCACGTCTGTCTATACCATCCATTGCTCCCTCCCTCCCCCCTGCCTTCCCCGAACTCATTTGTCCCACGGATTCAGAAAACAAGTAGAAAGAAATTTTATTGTTCTTGGTATGCGTCCTTCTTATAAGTGCTGAATTTTTGGAAACGGAAATTCTGCGATCGCGCTGAGGATTTGCCGCTTATGCGAACTGCTAACGTTGTTCGCTGTGAGATTAAGAAGCGGCCTATAGCATTTATGATAAAATGGAAGTCACATATTTATATTTAACTGGTCTTAGACCACTGTTTCGTAATCTTCATTGATTAGTTAATATTTTTTCAGCAGGAAAAAGACTCGTCGTACTCGGTTTGTAGTGTACCGCCGGCGACGTCATGTGGTTTTGGTTTGTTTACTTCTGTATTCTGAAAGTGGGGAAAGCGACATTCACTTATCTCATTTTTATTCAGTGTTATGCGCTTATGCATTCTTCCTCATTTGACCTATCAGTGATCATCATCGAAAAGGGGGAAGAGTATGGAGGAGAACAGCATGGCGGGAATCCAGACAACTTATTCTGCAGCTGTAATATTAAAAACTGTACGCACCAAAGCGCTTATTTTTGCACCTACAAATGTTGAGTTCAAATTATACAAGTTTCTTGCTTACAGTTTTGACGCATGTTCTGTTATAATTTGTGAGATGTTGCTTCATATCGTTGCAAATGCCACAATGCATGATTAGAAATATTTATTTAATCTTTTTGCGGCAGTCTTCACGACCTTTTCGCGTCGGAGTCCAACGAGACCACTTCCCTCCCCTCCCGTCCTCTTCCATCCCCTCTGCTTTCCCTGCCCCTCCCCTCCCCTCTCCTTCTCCCTTCAGTAGACAGAAGTTCTACCAATGTGTTTGTCTGTAAATGTTCAATAGTTGTGAGCGTAAAAGTGAACTTATCAAAGCAACTGTTTTGTTTGAACATTGCGTTTGTTTATCTAAAAGAATTTTCGAAATGTTATGTACGAATTTGCAGTCGTTTCTTTTCAGTCGTCTTTATTATAGGAATATTTCGTCATCGTATACTTTACTTTTGGTTAATGCTGAATGTCAGTATTATTCTATGGATTATTACAGCAGGTGGTGGCACCACCTCGGGGATTGTTCACATTTGAAACTGAAAAGCTCATGTACATTTTAAGTACAGGTATATACTTGTGCCAATTTCCGACCCTACTCGTGATATTTTTTATTCGACATTCATAGGGGTCAGGTCCATAGATATCTTTATAACTTGACAATATTTGAAGTAAGGGAATGCTTGGATCGCATATGCTCATTGCTTCCGAACGACAAAGCATTGCGATTTGCGTCTTCATGGGTACTCGAGAACAATTGGAGATTAATATGCCGTTGTCGTGATAATCGACTCGCTTTGGAGGTGGCTCTCTTCATTCAGTTTGTTTTCTCGCGATGTGGAATTCTAATTCACGACTTTATTCATTTCAGGGAGGTACGTTCTTTTTATCTGTATCTTTATTACTTACTTGTTGGACAACAGACATAAATTATGCAAGCGTAAGCAAGAGAGAAATGTTCGCAAAGTTACAATCAGAGCGAAGAGACGTTTACTACGTAAGAGCAGCAGTAGTAACGACTCGGCCACAGTCTCAAAGCTGAAGGAGTGGGTGCATTACGCATATCGGCAAGAAGGAGATCCCAAACCCGCATAACGCGGGATTGCAAATATATAGAACATTATTTCTACTCTAACATGTTTTGGTGAGCTGAAACTGATGTCGACGTCGATTTCGAGGAGGGCAAACTAAAATATTTTTGGTAGTACGATATCGGAAAAGCCGAACGCAATGCTGCAACAAGCATGCAAGTCAATTTTGCACCTGCGATATTTCAGTTAAAGGTTTTTAAGCTGGTAGTGTAACTACGTTGGTATAGACGGGACCTTAGTGGACTTTTGTGAAACCCAATATAGACGAGGCGCTTCTAAATATTCTCTGATATTCTAATATTAAAAACCAAGTAAGGGAACCACTCAGGAGTATAGTATTCCAATGTGGATCGACAGCAGATGATTGAGGCATTTCGGTAATGCTGAATAGATGTATGCTGCTAAGCGGAAGGAATACAGTTTGCGATTTTCGACGGAGCGACAGTGAAGTGTGGTCATTGGTCGAGTGGGCAAGTGCAGGATAGGACACCATTTATTCTGACATCCTCAGCGTTGCATGATCACGATAAGGGAAGAAACGGAGGATAGCGGCTGGCTGCACTGTTTGTTTCCTTTGGTCCCTCTTAAGGTGGTAAGGATGGATTTTGATCGTTCTTCTTGTCTGATTGCCCAAATTTTTGTAGCAAACACCGCAGATTTCGTAAGGTTATCTATAATAGAATAAGTTTGGAGAATTTCATAATTCTTTCAGATTGAACAAATAAAAGTGCAATGCGAGTCGAGTGCTGGAGACCCAAAGAAGAAGCGCACCATCCCGGGAGACAGGTCATCGGTAATCCACTTTTTAATTGATGTTTTTCATTCCATTCCTAGTTTTCGTTCTTAGTGAAGTGTTTTCTGCAATTCGTATAGATGTTGGCTGTAGTTGCATTGCAAAGAAATAAACGTTACGCGTAGCTTGCTCTGAAGCATTCGCTGACTCTGCAATATCGACTCGGAGATCAGCTAGGAGATGATTGTGCAATGATGTATCCCAAATGATGAGAGTGTTGCAAATTTTGTTCATTTTTGCCTCTTTCAGTCTGCCTTCTCATCAGTGCGTTTGGAGTTTTACGATGTTGCATTCTGGAATCTGACGCTTCCTTAGTAAGAATTTTGGTGGGAGCAATCTCAGTGCACTCTTCCATCAACGTGTGCCCACCTATTGTGTTTCTCTTTGTATCAGTGCTGTGAATGAAGTTGGTGTAGGTTTGAGTGTAATAGAGGGTGATGCTGAGTTGAGAGACGAGGATTAGTCGAGCAATGATCATGGATTCTATAATTTTGGTGAGTCAACGGAATGGGATGTGCTCTATCGAATGAAATGCAATGAGCGATGCAATCGTTGTTTCAGGCTTGGGAATACATAGTTTCAATGCAATATGTGGATGCGGGTGAGTTAGGGATGTCTACGCATCATTATACGGTCGATCTGTTAGGAGAAGCGGAGCTTCACTCGCATGCTCTATTTGTGATTTCGGGCCTGCATGCTGGCTATGAGCATGCAAAGATGGATACTCGTCTCGCATTTATAACGCCGATGATGGCCTCCTCTTTGCATGCCTTATGCATGTTTGTTATTCTAATTTCCATATTCAATGCTGTATTCTTTTTCATCGAGCCATAGGAACTTTTATGCAAAATGAGGAAGAAAATGTTATTAAAATAGCGCTCAAAAGCATTGAGTGAAAATGTGTTCGTATCAAGCCGTTAAACCTGGTATGTGTTTGCATTTTCCGCTCTGCAGCTTTTCTTAACTTTTTTTTACCATTGTTAAGTCACAAGAGGGTGCCACAACATTATTTGTCCATTGTGCAAGTTGTTGACTGCATCTTCCTGTCAAATATGGCTGCAAACTTGTTCAAACTGTAACCACGCCATTAGGATCTAATGATGAAAAATTTTTGATAAAAGCAAGATTAGTCTGGAAATGGAAAATGAAGTCAACCTTTAGAGTAATTTGCGTTCAGTGGTCTTATCCGTAATAGCGGAAATGCAACAGGTCTATTTTCAACGCGATTATGTCACTAACGCGTGTGCGTCATTCGGAGTTTCTTGAGCATTTGTTCGCGTTTGTTGATGATGCTATGGCAAATGGGGTCAAATGTTGCACAGAGATGGAACTCGATGAATCATTTATGCGTAGAACTGAAGAAGTGGTTTGAGGATGGGATGCAAGGGGTTACTTTTAGGAGAATTTAAGGGAACCTTTGATGTTTTTTATTAAGGTTTAGCGCTGGGCTTGATCAGTTGAAGGTTGTATGTCCTAGAGCCGTAATGCACTGAAATTTACGACAACTGATCTCTAAGTATAATTAATGCACTATAATTAATGCATCAGTTCGTCATGTAGTTATTAAGTTCCTTTCGATCACTATGCTAATAAAAGGTTAACTTAAAATGTGCATATTTTATCTTTCTATGGTTGTTTGCCTTTTTGCAGCATATTCGATGTTCCTGCATACATAAATTACTACAGAGAAGATTTCCCGCAATTGTTGGAAGAAACATTCAATATCAGAGGCGGTCAGTTCATTATTCTGATTAAGATTGAGGAGTTTATAAATAGCAGCATCTGAGTGAAAGATTTTTTTTCTTGCTGATATTAAATTGTGAGATTTGGAGAGGGGGGGAGGGGGGGGGGGGGGGGGGGGGGGGGGGGGGAGATGGTAAAAAAATATCGCACAATCTGTGCTCGCATATCGTAATGGACGTCAGTATGGATCTGTTGCATTTATTTTATTTTCAATTTCAGCTACTTTTTTGTTTGTTTAGTGGCAAATCTTACATAATTTGCAGGCAAATTTTTCGTTTGTTAGCTTGAATGCATTTAGCATGCTCTTTCCCTCCCCTCCCCCTCCTTTCCCTCCTCTTCCCTCCTCTCAACAGATAACGTTTATGCAGAAAGGTTTGTTGAAATTTTACGCTTCAAAAGTTTTCATATGCAGAATTACCGTCGATTAATATCGCAGCTGATCGACACAAGATGCCGACTGAATTCTTGCAAGGTTTCTTAATGACTGAGGATTGATTAGAGATAACGCTGCGCAATGCTACATTCCTGGGTAACTTGTAATGAGCATTAGAAGACACTAATTCGAGAACTTGGCGAATAAATTTGACGTGAATAATGCGACGGTTGATTTCTTTGCCAATTTCAGGTTGTAGTTTCATTGCACTAAATATTTAAGGAATTATTTCGGCTTCTTCATGATGTTTCGTTTATGTTAAGTTTTTCTGGATTGTGAGGATCGGATATCACTCAAGCGCGACTTGGATTCAATCACCACCAGCTTCTCACTCGTCTTCTTTCCTTCGCATTTTAGCACACCTGCCCGACCAGTCCTTCTCCTTCATTCCCTCACTTTGGGTGCCATCGTATCCCACGTTTTTTTGTGGATTAACCAAATAATCTTTTGATTTACAGTATGTGTAGTCAGGCAATAGTGCGATTGGTTTGTTAAAAACTTTGGAGAGTCGGCGAGCAAAGAGAGTACACCGATCAAATTGCATATCGCGACACCTTGGAGACTGATTTTTGCATGTATGATTAGAAAGTATTTCTCAGCATCGGCGGTACATCATGCAAATTGCAGCTATAAATAAAGAGAGCTTATGGGGTGTGCATCGCTTTTCTGAGCGCGTGCCGTCGTTCCATGGAAGTGTGTTACGTCTTATACAGGAACGTGGCTCGTTGGGTTCACTCTCATGTCCATCAAAGTGTTTGCCAATAGTCGTCATCATTGCTGTTGGACTGCGAAAAATCCGATCTTCAGTTGACCTTCAGGTGAAATTAACTTTGCTTATGGTACCGCCTGCTTGGTATTTATTTAAGGTGATGTTCATTATATTTGTATGAGGGTTTGCATCGCGAAGCGGTGCTTTCCCAGCGCGAAATCATATTTTGAATCATAATCTAGACACCTTTCAACCATTGATGATCGACTTCTGCAGAATGAATTCATATCGGCTCTTGTTGCGTTGAAATCAGCACTTCAGGCTGCCCTTTTCACTTCAAAGTGCAGTGAATTGATTCCTATTTACTTCGACGTCGAAAGATAAAGAAATCAGTTTCTTGATGGCAATTCTTTTCAGAGCAAGTAGTTGCGTGCCACTCCTTGCAACCGTTTCCTTAATATCACGATGTCTTTTTGAAGTACATCTGCCTGAAGCTTGCCACATTTGTTTCCGGTGACAGAGAGGGCTTGAGAGCATGTGCAAGGTTCCGATTTATGAATAATCTTGAGGGTTTTTGAAATGCAGCAGCAGATTCACTGAGGATATACTGAGAACGTATATATTATATGGGATTTCGGCGTCGTTAATGTTTGCACGATATTTTCTAAGACTGTTTTGCAAGCTTATGTTCGTAGTGTACGTGTGTACGTCTTATCTGTGCTGTTCTTCTATCTTAACTGAGATCGGCTACAGCAGCTTCCAGGTTGATCTGTCAACTTCGAGTTGTTGTGGAGAGTTAAACGTACTGAAATGCAGCATACCCTGAAAAAGGTGACTCTTGTAGAGTTATGTGGGCAATTGATTAAGTGAGAATATGGTTGCGTTATTTTTCATTTTATCATTCATTGAGAATTTGCGAGCTAGTTAGAGTTATGAGCGAGATGACTGAAAGACATGTTTTGTCTGTTGGTTTCTTAAGAACCTCAATTTGTTTTGATTTGGTCGGGAAGGAACATTGTGAAACAATTTTCTTGCAGAAGGCGATCGGTAAGAACTGGAATAAGAAACTGGAACTGTCTGATGCCGATGCGGTGTCACTGACGGACATCCTGGATAGCGAGGACAACAGTGCTGCCTATAAGTATGTATCTTTATATGCGTTCCTGATTCCCATACGTTTTCATCGGAATTACTGTAGTTGGTGGCCATGCGACGTTTTTAACGCGTCTTCATAGTGTTGAGCAAGAACTTTTCTTAGCGGAATTGCTCCCTCTCTTCTAGGTATGGCATGTTGAGCCGACCCTTCCACTAGATACCCGTCAACGGAACCGCCTCAACCGCATTCATTTTTTCCTTACTAATGAAATTGAAAAATTGAAACGTCAACGTTGCAGTTCGTGTAATACGACGAAACCCATTGATGACTCCACAACGCTGAAGTCGGAACGAAGCTGCGAGATGTGTCATTTACCTTTAAGGGAACTTAGTATTAATTAGGCGAGTGAGATTGTCTGTGGATCTCTGGTAAATACTGATGTAGCCGTTTCTAAATAGCTTTATTTATTTGCAGATGCAGGAGATGCGCGTGCCTTTTTAATGTGGATGAACACTATCTGTTGCATTTGCCACCGTCGATATCGCTTGTAATCTGTGAGCTTTTATATGACGATCACATGTTGGCGCTCAATTTCTTTGCACCAACGCTGGAGGTGAAACCCTACAGGCTGGTTTTTCTAGAGGTTTTATTTATACTCTCTCTCAGATGTGTCTGTATGAGTGAACAAATAAAGAAAGAAACATGCTTATATATGTATATACGAGCTTGCAGGGCACTGCCTTCGGAAGAAGAGATCCAAAGAACTGTTCGACGACGCTGGAAAGACGACGTGAGGTTTGCAAATGCAACGCATATGCTCGACAGTTCGCACCCGGTTTTCGTACCTGCAGTTGTTAGTTTTTTTTGTCATCTGTTGTTAACGTGAATGGAGTTCTTCGCAATTTTCCTTGTGTATGCATTATAATGATTCACAGCCTTCGCCTAAGTACATGATTATTTGCTTTTTTATATACCAGCAACTTCCAATCTATGATCCACTAATGCTATGGCAATTAAACCTGTTTTATGAGCGTAATCCGCGTCGTCGATTATCTCCCAACTCCTTATTCACCTTCCAGCTATTTTTTGTGGTACAGACGCTTGAGGTTGTCATGACATCTATCGAAAAATTTTTTTTGTTACGCGGAAGTGAATTTTTCACTTGAAATTTTATTCACCTTGTTTTTCTGCATCTATATTCTCTAAACCAGTCTATCGGACGCGGATCGCGAAAAAACTCGAATTTTATCAACTTGATTCGTTGAAACTTTTTGCTTGTTTTGAATCGAGCGCACACGGGTCGGACGGATCGGTGACCTTTAAGAAATGAGAGGCAATTGCTGTCTATTAAAGAGAAGCTTATTACGCAAGAGCGAAATGTAGGTACGAGTGGCGATGCGAGGTTGTAATTGATCTACTTTTGATAATAACTAATTCACGTCATTTTGGGTGAGTGGAGTAAACTAACTGTTCGCATGAAGGGGTTTTATCCCTATTCGAACATCTACGAGGGACGCCGACGAATACGTTGTGCAGTACTGTGCGATCTGCTGATTGCATATATGGATTCTTTTGATTGCTTGGGGTACATAATATCGTTATGATTTTTGCAAAGAAACGTTTGCAATAAGAATTGTGGCGGAAAAGGTTTATCTCTGTCGAATCATAAAAATTTTTCTCAAGCTTGTCGCTAGGCTGTCTCTGCCTTTTTAAGAATTTCAAATATCGGCGGTTAAATGTTAAAATGGGAAATATAAATTACGTTTTTATAAATAGGCGATTTCAGGTGCTGCACTCATTTATAAATCGTTATGATTTTAGTAGTGCACTCATCGGAAAGGTTTGATGTGATTTTCAAAAAAGGTCAAAGAATAAAGAGTGGAGAGTTGAACGAGCGCTTCGATCTACTCATAGCATCGTTTGTAACTAACCTCTATGCGATAGCAGCTTCATACGATTAAGTGTTTTTGTTTTCTCTGCATGAGAGGAGCACTCAAAGTGAGCGAGCTACGAAATCAGGAAGCGTTTGAATACTGCGGTAATGCAGGTGTGGTTTTATTGCAGATGGGGATACCAGAATCGGAGCAACGTGAAGCGCAGGAACAACTGCTGACCATGCTGAATTTGCGTGCTTTGACGCAATGTTTTGGACGTGCGGCGTTGGACTTTCGTCATTGTGTTCCTGCGATGAATGCGCCGCTAAGTGTGCCTCCCCTTTGCTTTCAAGGCAGAACCCATCCGGCGAACACACCATTCGAAATGCAACAAACTGAGGTACCACTATTTTCAAATTTGTTTCCATCGCTAATATTCTACTCTATGTGTATGTACAAACAGAGTGCAATATGGTTGCCGTACAGTTATTTGTTGCGAAGTGAATTGTTGTTGGTTGCCGTGCAATGAACAGGTGGCAGCGTCGAATATTTGTGGGAAAGGGGGTAAAGTTTAATGTACCTGGACATCGAATGCCATTCACAGAATCTTCAGAATCTACGAGTAAAGCTTTGAAAGGATTCCTGAGGAAATCGTTTCAAAACACGTAATTGTCGGCATATTCGAAATCCGTAAAAATCATAAGATGGCAGGTTTATTCGGCTGTTGCAGTTCATTCTCCGAAAGAATGGTTTAGTGGCAGATTGGCATCAGTTTTTCGGCGACTGTGCAGGTATTTGAGGCTTGCCTCATATCCTGTCAGCCTTATATTCTAGGGAAGTATTTGTTGTTACAGCCAAGTTTCTGGACGTCTAAAGGTTTTCGCACTTGTGAGTGATTTCTTATATGTGCGCATAGAAAACTTAAATGAAGTGTTGAAAGTCGTAGAATCATTTGATCTATCATCCGTGCTTTCTTGAAGGTAAAGAGTGTTTTGAAACATTTTCCTATAGGATATTAGTGTTAAACTCTCAACCTGTCGTGAATGTGCATTCGACGAATGTCAACGTCTGCTCACCAGGTGCATGTTGCCGTGTTTGCAACGCATATATGAACTCGTCACACGTTTTCACAGTAGCAGTTAAAGTGATCGCAACCAAAGAAATTGGTTATTTGAAGATGGCGAAAGCGATCGTTGAATGGGGTGCGTACTACAATGGTCTGGCGGCTGCATTGCGTATCGGTGACGAACGCAGTTGCAAGCTTGACGGCGAATGGTTAGCATTAAGTGCTAGTGAACAGGTACTCATTTATACCTTTGTTTATTTGGATATTTGAACATTGCAGCCATTCAAAGATTGCACGAGATTAAAAAGCTAAGCTTGAATTAAGTTTATTAAATTGATTTGTAGGAGACGTTTTCTTACATCTTCATAAAAGAAGGCTATCGCTATCGTTAAATAGAAATCATTTGCAGCAATGAGTGCTGTTCTTTGCTACTGTTAAAGTAAATAATGTGGATGAGAATTTCTAGAATGGACTTGTGGATCTGTGTGTCTAGAACTTTATTTTCATCCTCTAATCCTGTGGCAATGCAAATCACCTCGATTTGAACCGATAAGATAAATCGGCTCTCGTGGAATAGTCTGCATGTATATGAGCCACCGGCAGTTTTCAACTTTTGGTGAAGGTGCTGATAGGTCGAAATATTTAATCATTTAATTGATTGAGCTCTTATTTCAGAAAGACAGCGCCTCTGCAGGTATGATGTACGGATTCGGTTTGAATGGTCACATTGCTAAAATGAACTTGTTTACGATTCATGAATTGCTGAGTGCGGGCGATCGTCTCATGAGTGTTTCTGTCTTGTTGGGCTATGCGGCCAGCATGGTCGCAACTGGTGATCGACAGGTGCGTTCATTTTTGTAAATTCTCTTTTTTTTTCTAATCAGCTGTTCCTTTTTTTCATGCGGTTACTGAAAAATTCGGAGGGCGGTGAGGGAATTCGGAATGAGGTTCTTTTAAATGTTTGTGGAATATTGAGAGTAATTTGGTAATTCCACTTATATTTTGGCAATGTGGGTGAAGGAATGAAATGACTAAGTGAACGCGCCTATTAATAGGAGTGTTGAGAAGTTTTTTTGGGAAATGCCAAAAGATCAGTTTTAGTTTTATCAAGGTTAGGTCGAATGCATTATTTTCCCTTATCAAAGGACAACAGTTGATGCTACCTCGAGCTATGCAAACGCATTTCATAAATTCCTAAATATTTTCAATATCTTATCACGGTTTAGGAAACTTGATGCTCTAAAATGGCGTTTTATGGTAAGTATATATTGCAGAGACGTAGGTAGGAAAAGTATTGGGGAGAGCGGGAGGGAATTTGCACATGTTCTCTTCAAAACGGTTGAAAGGAATTAATGGAGAAACTTATTTTGGAAATTTTTAAGGGCAATAATGTCTGATAAGTGCTGAACAGTGCAGTTGTTCAACTTTCATCCCTCTCATATGTTTCACTCATTTGAAAAGAAAACGAAATTATTTGTATGGCCTAATGGGTGTTGATCTAAGTGTTGTGACGATGGTGGCCACCAGTAATCGCTGATCCTTGTTTGCTAAAGAGAAGTCCCTAAAACAGGTTTATTGAGTTTTTTTTTTCTTCAGATTCACAAAATGTTGGTCACACATTTGCCGTTTATGATGGGTCCCACTCTGCTTGAGTTGCACATTGACCCGATCGTGCAAACGGCAGCATTAGTGGGTTTGGGGCTGCTGTTTGCGAAGTCATCGAATTTGGGGATTCTTAGCCTTCTTTTGAAAAAAATGGGCAAACCGGCGCCAGTCGATCAGGAACCGTGGACGGACAGATATTCGTATACGCTTGCAGTTGGATTCGCTATTGGTCTTATTTCACTTGGTAATATTTCATAGTCTATTCTTTACTTTATGAAGCTTATACGCCAAATGATAGGAGGTGATGGGATACGGTGGATCGCTTGAACCACATTTCAAAACTTTATTTCTCAAGCATGAAAATTGTTGACAGGACGTTCATACAAATGGAGACACCCGAAATCGGTTTGTATCCGTGCTGAAAAAGAAAATTCCGCATTCATTGACATTATAGAAATACAAGAGATGTCTGAGGTACAGAATTGAAACACGGTATGATGGACAATGTTGGTGAAGGAAGAGCAATTACTTGAGGGAAGTCAAGATGTACCCCAGGTCGTTGTGTTGCATGCAAATTCTTACTGAAAAATAAGGCTATTATCGCCAAGTGGAGCTGCAGTTTAGCTGTCCAAGAAGTAAGTAATCCGTTTTCTGATATGAGATGCTTATGAGGTATGGCAATACTTTTCGATCAAAGGCATAATTCATTAGTGATAAACCGTAACGTGAGCCCAGTGGAATATCGGCTCACTGTGCACTATTCGTTGTGAAATTAATGCTCACTGATGCACCCATGCATATAAATATTTAGGCGGCGGTGAAGAGCTATCGGCGAATATTCCGTTTGTCGAGCGATACCCGTCGTTGCAGTCGCGTCTCTTGTTGATGATGGAGGGTGGGCGACGATCTCTTTGTGTCTTTCCAACGAGTGCACCAACCGATGTTTTGCTGCATGGTGCGTCCGAGACAGTAAATCCGCACATCTCTCAAACATCCAATCATGTAATGGAGTTCGACAGTATCAATCCGCATCTTTCGAGTAATTCCTTTTTTCGCTGGTTTCTAATGACTTTTCGTAGTTTGCAGGCTGCAAGGGCTTGTCTACAATTGAGTTGCTAACCTAGCGGAGTTGTTGCCTTTGGATATTAAAAGGTGCCATAAAAAAGAAAAATATGAAAGATGTTTATGTTTTGTCACTTTTCGATGTGATTTCGATGCGGGACGGCGGGGGAAGGGGCGTATGGGAGGTAGGGCCGTCATTCAGTAACCCGAGGACGCCTTTCACATTAATGAGCAGTTGTTCGTCCGGTGCACAGCCGTACAACAGTTGGGAGCGAATTGATTACCTCAGTCTCACCCCGCTTCATCGGAAGTATTTTACGGTCCTCCGTAAACTACCCAAATTCAGAACAAAGTTTCGCCTAGGATGCCCACCCCATTTTTGGGTGGTACTAACACACAGGTGGAACTGCAGTTTAAACCACAAGAGTTCGCAATGGAGGCCGTCTGTGTTTCATGCTGCACAAAAAGCCAATTTTCAACGCACCAATAGCCAGTCCCTTTCAGTTGATTCTTTGTGAACTCAGTTCCTCGTTTTATTCTTTATTGAAACTTGCAATAAGTTTTACATTGTTCACGTATTTGTCTTTTCAATGCTGAAGTAATTGATGACATTGCCGAATCAGTGTGAGGAGATGTAAGATCGGATCCCCGTGTTTATTTCTTAGGCATTGTTTGAAAAGTTTGTAGATCGCCATCACTCCTTCCCCCCTTCCCCTCATTCTTTTGCTGAGCTCTGTTGCTTTTTTCAGGCGGTTGTTATTTTCAGGTGGTCCAGCAACAGTGGCACTAGGATTGATGTATCTGCGCACGGGTAACGAAATGGTAGCAAAACGAATGAGGGCGCCAGAGACGTTGTCGAATCTCGAAAAAGTTAGACCCGATCATTTGCTTCTGAGGTGGGCTTTATTTGTGTTCGTACAGATGGAACCACTTTTGACCGTTCACACGGAAGCATTAGTCTTCATAGCAAATATTCTTCAAATAGATCGCTATGTGTCAAATGATGTGCAACCTTTTGGTCTGCATTGCAAGATCATTGTCCATCCACCGGGCATGATCTCTAAGCTCTAGCAAGTTTGCGTGGAATCCGTAACTTTCAGCTTCAGGCGATTTGTGCTTACTGATTTTCGTAAATATTCTCAGCTGTATCATAGCCTGCGTATTAAGGAAGCATAAGCAACTCCGCGAACAGATCATACAGCACCTGTGTCCTTTTCACACTTTCAGAATGAGGACCTTCTGCTCACTTTCGAAATGCAATCACGCTGAATCCATAATAATTTGTTGCTTTTAGTTTGCCTTGGTAAACTTTGTCTTTCCTGGCTTGACGGAGATTGCTGGTGTACACCTATAACCTATGCACTTTGTTTGAACCGAAGTAAATAAAGCAAGCACATGACTAATTCGGTTGAAAAGGCGTTTTGCAGCTGTGTCGGGTCGGAGCCTCAAAGTATTGGCATTTAATGTAGCGGTTTAGTGGGATTCGCATTTGAACTACTGTTAAATCCGTGCACCTACTGCTAGAAGCAGCATGTGCTTAGTCGAAGTCAGCGAGTGTTTGCCATTGTATCCGCTCAGCTTGAGCCTCATTGGGAGTAATTATCTAAACTTAGATCGAATTGTAAAAGGCGTGGGAACGGTGAAATGTATGTCTTCTGAAGTCGTCTTTGATATTTGGAAACGAAAAACAAGTGGCATATTTAACGGGTATTCATTAAGTCTCGGTCTATTTTCTATCTCATTATCGTTTTGGTATGCTGACACTTCCATCGTTGAAGGGATTTTTTATTTGTTAAGCACAATGAGATATCAAATTAAAGTTATTAAGAACTCTGTGCCAGTCGTTGATTCTGTGGGATCAGATTGTGCCGACTAAGGCATATGTCGAGGAACTAGTGCCTCCGGTTGTTCGGCAGTATGTGAGTCGGTTCTTCGACGAAGAGGCCCTTCTTGTGGACGAAGACACCGCATATTTGAGCACCATTATGGACTTGGAAACGATTGCGCGGGTAAAATTTTGTGCAATTCTAAATGGAACGAAATCATTCAGGATTAACTGTGGGGAATGAAAATGGGTTTTGATAGTTGGAACGCGTTTAATGAAAGTGTTGTTTTGGAGGTGCTTTGATGTCGTTGACACACGGTCACAGTTTATGAAAGATTTTTGTATGTATTGTAGCTCGACAATGACCGAATCAAAGTTCACTTTTTTTTTCTTTTTTTTTTGCATATTCACGTTCATCGCGATCTTATCTCTAGGATCATATACGACATTTTTGTAAACTGTGTCATTTATGTTTGTGTTTCGCCATACACAAATCGTTAACTGGTTTTAACTGCTGGTACCACCTACTAGTAGTAGATTTATTAATTGTATTTAGGTGCATCGCTGCCTACTATTGCCCTTTTTCAGTTCGGCGGTTCGTTGGAGTATTTTTTGATGAATTGTTGTTGAAGGTGTTTATTTGCAGAGCTATTTGTATATAGTGGCGGGGGCATGTTTCGCGATCGCAATTCGTTTTGCGTCATCATGTTGCCGTGGCGCATTCAAAACAATTGTCAGTTGTTTGCTATCCTCTTTTTTACTTAATTTTATTGATTTTTATGTGTAGTTACTTTAATTTTTTTCTTTGAACATTGCTGTCG
The DNA here is from genome assembly GCA_006503575.1 of Baylisascaris schroederi. Taxonomy (NCBI): domain Eukaryota; kingdom Metazoa; phylum Nematoda; class Chromadorea; order Rhabditida; family Ascarididae; genus Baylisascaris; species Baylisascaris schroederi. The sequence goes on along the minus strand of QEWY01004048.1, from coordinate 857,273 downwards.
GCTTAAAATAAAAAAAATTGCTGGGATGTATTGAACTTACTGATAGGAATGATGGCTACCAAATTTGCCTTTTTAGTGCCGGAGGGACTAGAGTTAACACTAGGTGTTATCTTGCGTGTAGCTGAAAGTGGATATGCATATATATATATATATATATATATATATATAATATATATATATATATATATATATATAATGTTCATGGCGAGTAAAGGATGATGTAGAAAAATTCAAATAAAGGCAAATGTGAGGCTGCGAGAGGTCATTGGGAAATTTTTCTGGCTGAGATGTTTGTTATTGATAAGTAGTCTGCAGTCATTTCAATGGTGGATGAAGAAACGGTGGAGGCCATGTTGTAAGCACATCGTTGTGCATAGTTGCCTCATACTGAATTTCACAAGTTTTTTACCTTACAAAAGCGGATTGTCATGGGCACTGTGCATATTCCCTCATTTTATCTCGAGATCCGCTGTACTGATTCGAGTTCACCTTGCCCCACCTTCTGGAGCAGTGCTAAGCGTGTTTTGCATTTTTGTGATCTTTTGCATTTTTAAAGCTTTATTGTCGATGCACAATTCACGTCACCTTCTGCAGTGCATCGTATTAAACGATTTTAGTTATTTCTGACAATCGCAGACGAATATTTAGATGCACTACTTGTCGGTCGTTTTTATTGAATGGGGCCCAACTGATAGGAGTCTGCGACTTTGTCACACAGCTGGTTCTACAGTATGCTCCTCTGTGCTCAATCAATTGCTATATTCGGTTGCCTTGGTAAGGCTACTCGACATTTCATCGCTGTTAACATTTTTTGCTGATGTTGTGCATTTAGGAAATTTGATTCAATGATTCGAAGTGTGCAAAAATATCGTCATTTTGCACTCTCTGGTAAATGCAAGCGTGCAGTATCACTTTATTGTTTTATCTCCCCTCCTGACCTTAACCAACTGTAAATATGGCCGCTTGAAATGACGACCGGAAAGGAATTTTAGAGAATATTCAAGACGAAACTTTTCCATACAACAAGAGAGTGAACTATCTTACAAAGTAGAGCCTACTCAGCACCACTCCTTCAATGAACAGAGTATTCGTTTTATGAATTTTGAAACACGATCATTCAGAGCTTGAAAATCGAGTTTTCCTGGGGAGTTTGCAGTCGAAATTTCTGTTCGTTTTAGGCAATGCAGCCTTTCTTTTTATGGGGCGTTCTTTTCAAAAGGACCTTGCTTAGCATGGGAGTAGATGGCCTACTGATATAGGTGATTGAGGTTCACAGCATTGCTTCAGTAATACGAAAGGAAGTGACTGAGATTTTGAAATAATGCTTCTTTGGGTCATTCACCTGCGTCAACCTTCTTTTAAGTGCTGATTTTGAGTGTATGATGTCATAAGAGGGAAGAAGATGGATTGGCATTAATATTGAACGTTCCAAAAGGCTTTCAGTTTGAGTTCGATGTTGCTTCGATTTGGCCATGCAATTGTCCAGTTGATATGAATTCTTTGAAAGCGACCATTTTTACCCACTTATAGTGCTAAGATATAAAGCGTATCGGCTTATTTGCTTTGATCTTAAACTTAAATTTTTGTGCAAATTCGCATCTGCGGTCGCTTTCATTATTAGCACTGACTGAATTTGGCCGTAGTTGTTAGGTAACTGTTGTCGTTTTATTGTCATCTGATGTGTTAAGCAAAGTCGCAGGTGATGGCCGGCAGTGGTGACTTGGAAGTGCTCCGCATCTGTCGTGTTCTGCGCCGACGCGTTACAGAGCACGGTGCTCACAAGGACGCAACGGTTTATAGCACTCAGGTAGCAGTCAATACTGCTATCGGACTTCTAATGATGGGCAAAGGGAGGTAAGCTATAAAACAACGTATTGACTTATTTGGTTACGCTGCTTGAACTGGCTGGAAGGTGGCCTCTTCGTGTAACTGGCATTTTTATTGATGGGAGAGGGGGCGGCACTTCACGTTATCTCTCCTTTCCATCCTTTACCTTATTTTCGATTGATCTCCTAAGTTCATATGTGCTTCGCCCATTATTTCTGTTCTCGTCCACTGAATGATCAGCTGTAAATGTCGGATTTCAGGGAAGTAACTGTGATGTGATGATAAGCAATCGCTGGAAAGCAGTGTAAGTTTCACTCATAAAGAAATCAAAACAAAGAGAATTCTTGAATCTGTGAGGAAATGTCAGCCAAAACACAAAATTCTGGCGCCTTCGTCGCCTCTGCCAATCGAATGAAGCTCGTGGATCGCCAAAATATGCAGTGGGCGAATGTGTCTAATCCCTTAGGCTTATTCAAATCTATCTTTTAATAAAATCTTTCAGAATATTTTTATGTGTTTAATATATTTTATATTCAGTGTTTTAATAAACAAAGAATGTTTGACAAATATTTAATTAGTATTAAATAAAGAACACGGAACTCAGTTCAATCTTTGCAAAAAAGCGTATTTTTAAAGTGCTCAGCAACAAAAGGCATCAAGAAAACGACGTACAACTCCACCGGAAGCATTTCGATGCTAGTTGCTTTGTCGATTAACCCCGGCCACAGATTAACCAAGATACTGGCGGATCTGACCGGGCTGTGGTTATATCTTCTTTAAAAACACACCGGAAATAATTGCGTCGTTGAGTTGTTAAGCAGATCAAATCACTTTCTTAATTATTATCGAGAAAATACCACAAAAACTTGATGCCATAACGTCAGGTAGCGTTGATCTTACTCGTCATCCTTAACTACGGTCCCTCCATTTGGGTGGAATTCTGTGAAACTCTACCTGGAAGCGTCATCACCATGATGCAGTTATGAGGTGGACTTCATAAACTGAATGATTTAAAGATTTACTTCAGGTACGCATTGGCAACGAACGATTTGTCGATTGCTGCGCTGGTGATATCTTTGTTCCCTGTCGCTCCCCATAACGTCAGTGACAACAGGTGGGCTCTTTCAAAGAGTGGAGGGATTTCAAATATTCAAAGGGGGATATGGAATGCAACCTTATATAAGCGACCATTCAGAAAGATGGAAATGTTACATAGGAACAGGATCATTCATTCATGAGAGCATATAGAGATTGTGCCCCGAAAATGAACCTGCTTAGGTCGGTGTTATTGAAAAGGGTGGAGGGGTGTGTTTTATTTACGAGAATTCTCGTTTTTTCATCCGGAAATGTTTGAGTGTAACTTAGTATGCCACTTTCACATTAAAATTCTAAGCCAGCAAAGTGTCTCGAAATCTGACGTTTCATCGCTCATATTTGTTCGTCATTGTCCGAGAATGACAACTCACTGAAATCAGTACACCTGCGGAGGGAAGCCTTTTGTCAGTTACCTCACATAAAAACAGATCCTCCAACTTATGTCTTCCATCCTTTTCTTCTACTTAAGGGGGGCCTCGAATAGAAGAAAAAGGTGGAAGAACCTTATAAAAGATGAAAGAAATGGAAGTTCAGCAGGATCTCGTTTCATTAAGCTTTTCTGTTAAAGATTGCATGTTTGATTTCCCGAAATTGATATGGCAATTGCATTTCCAAGAAAGAACACTTCGCTTATTGAGTTAGCAACGATAACGGTCGTTTGCGATTCATCGATGTACGGTTTAGGACGTATTTACAACCACTACGATTTCTTTGGTCGTTGGCAGCCGAGGAGCGTCTTGTCGAGGTGGTCGACGCGGAAACCGATGAAGCGCTTGATCAAGCGACACTCGCTATCTGCTTCAAGGTTTTTTTTTGCCTACAGGACGTTTTCGATCGTGTTACTTCACAGGAGTCACAATTTTCGTGGACACTTTATCTTTCACTCCTAAAGGAGTGCTCATCACTAACAAGGATAGCTTTTTAATGAGTTCAGTGGAGCTGATTTAGTATTCCTTCGCTGCAGACAAACTTCAAATTCAAACAGTTCTCAGTAAATTTACTTTTTGTATGTGTGTATATAAATATGCGTTATGTTGACCACTTCCCCTTTTTTTCGCAGATATGGATATGGCTTGGTTTAGGCAAAGATCCCTCTTACCTCTTATGTCTCTTGCGTTGCCCTCTTCGTTTTATTATTGCACAGAAAATGCACTTTTCATGTGGACAGAAGCATATCCTCACCCACTGTATTGTATTTCTCCAAGAGTGTTGTGTTGATCTTGGAGCGGGTTTGTGAATTTTATTGAGAGAGGGTAACTGTACTTGAGAAGAGCTCTAAAAGTTTGCAAGTTTTCAAGGTTGTCATTGTCATCGTCGAATCTCATAAAAGCTTTTTTTCGAGATCATTCTGGAAATAAGGTTATTGCCTGGGGCTACCCTTGATGAGGTTGGGAAGTGCCTCGATAAAACTTTACTTGTTTGACATATTTCTTCATGGTGAGTCCTGTGGTCGGAAGGGTCAGCATAGTTCGACTTTTAGGTAAACATAAAGATGACGTCCTAATTGCGCAACAGTACCTTACCCTTTCCCCTCCTTTCGTCCTTCCCTTTCTTGTCACTTGGCAAAGAGAATGGGCAGTCGAATTCCTGACGCAGTAGGCAAACCGCGAAAGAAAATATTGTCGAAATGAAAGAGGAAAGGAGATAAACAAAGAAAAGCTTTTAAGTTCGCAAAGATCTCTCTATGCTACAAATCAGCACCCAAAGGCTTTTATGTGTTGAAAAGCGACATTGCAAGGCCTCTGCGTGTTGCTATCCCTATAGAGGAAGAGTCATTTTCTTGGCATCACATGAGTAAGCAAAAGATTGTGTCAATGTTGCAGTTCAGGATTTCGAAACCTTATCAAAATAACTTAACCGGCTTCAAGCTGAGCTATCCGAAAATGGGCCTCTTTTCGCATGACGCTGTCTTGACGCGACATACGGCGGTTTGAAAATTAGGTCGTCCAATCCTCAGAGCGGATTCAGATTGAGAGGAGATATGCTGCTTTGTGGCATAGATTTGTCACGTCACGTTATGAAACGATCCTCTAGGTTAAAGTTTTGTTTTTAGAAAAGACATTTTTACGAAAAGAAACCCTTAAAGATTTGCTGACGACTAGACTATTGCGGAGAATAGGCGATCACTCGTGAAAGTTGTCTCCCTTTCGCGGAAGCAAAATTCTTCGCATGTTAGTAGGGACAGTTATCGTTCTAGCAAAATGGCATTTGGCACATAAAGAACATTGCCACTAACTGATGTTGTTTTTAAGCAGTTAAAGCTGAAGGACGCAAGTTTTGATTTTGTGCACTCACCGCTCATCTTGCCGGAGCTATCGAATATCTCAAAGGTTCAAATATTTCTTTGTTTTATTAATGGTTGAGCAATAAGTGGCATTTGTTGTGCATCCGAGATTCAAGAATTTTTTACTAATCACATGAAAGCGCTATTATTCTCGCTGTCGTCATATTGATGTAAAAATTAATACTAGATTCTTTTTGAGGTTCTCATTTCAGTATTTTCTTAGCTTGCAAACCTTGGTTTTGGTGAGACAAAGTTCCAGAACTTTGAGCGGAAATCAGATTGGCATCATATTGATTAGACAAGTTAGAGTTGGGGAGGAATTAAGCGATGACATAAGAATTATTGAATCTTCACATGCTTGTTGTGATCCAGTAATCTTCAGGTAACGTTTTCATGCGATAACTATGAGAGTCGCGTCTTTGACCTACAAAACCCGGCCGATCTGGAAGAACTAAAAACAATTCTTAGCGCAAGGCATGGATCTCTTCCACTCACTCGAATCGGAAGGTTTCTCTCCTTGTCTTTTGTTTATCGCCCTCGTCATCTTTGTTTCTCTCTGAAAATTGTTTCATAGCTATATCTTCCCTATAGCTTTTTCCTTCATTAGGACTCGTACTACTAATCTGTGTGGTTTTTGCGAATGTCCTTCAACATTTGACATAATTGTACTTTTCATTGTTTTTTGCTGGATGTTTTGATTACTTGTACTCTGTTCCACTCCCATTAATAGTGATCAAATGTGTATGCAAGGTGTGGGCCATATGCAAATGTCGAAAAATTGAAGATTGTATAGTCAAGCGATCCGATGATTATATGGGAAGCTGAAAAAAGACTAGCAAATTTTGCAATTGTTCATCAAAAACATGGACGAATTCCTTGTCTTTCTTCCTTTTGGACAAAAATATTTTCTCATAGTCCCAACAGATTTCGCAATGCAAGGAGCTTTATGTCGAAATCTAAAGTAAACAACGTAGTCGCATTTATAGCATTTGTGAATTGCTACTACCCGATTCGTGACGCAGCAGAAATTTGTGTACATAATGAGGGCATGGTTAGGCGAAAATTTTTCCAGACTTTGTTGAAAGGGATGGGGTTGAGGATGGGGAGGATGGGGTTGACATATACGGACAACATTTTAGAAGTCCGACATTTCAGAAGGAAATTTACCGTAATTGCTTTGCCTTATTTCCTCTCATTTCCATTTTCCAGTAAAAATTCATCTCATCGCAAAATATGCGACTGTGGGAGCTCATTTGTTGTAACTTTTTAGGCGCCATTTCGGAAGGTATGTTTGCTTGTTTTCAGGTCATTTCTGCATTTAAATGGACGAAAATTTGCTAATATTGGAATTTTAAGGCAACACTTTTATTTTTTTGTAGAGTTAAATCTGAAGTTACTCGAAGTTGGGATTCGGATAAAGATAGCGATATAGTTGAAGACGATTTGAAAAGCTGGAGTGATGGGGAGATTTCATCAGATATAGAGGAAATGAATGAGGAGACGGAGAAAGAAACCGAAGAAGAGCGAGAAAGTAGTTGGACGATCGATGAGAGCGGAGAATCGTCCGAAGAACGGGAAGAGCGAGAATGGACTCCATCGTATGCGGACGAGGTTGATCAGGTTATAGTGAGATTCAATTCGGTATTTGGAACAAGTGACGCTCACGGTTTCCTGCGTCAGTTCATAAAGGTTCTCTTACTCTGATATTTAACCACTTATGAAGTGCACTTTTGCAGTTTTGCCAAATGCATAGTGAGAGTAAGAAAAATGTAGAGATTGATTAGCGAAGAATTTGCCTATTGAGAACTTTCATCGCTTGCTTCCCGCTTTGTGGGAGGGGAGGCAATTATTCGCACGTCATCGGCGCTTCACGAATAACTGATATAGCATCGATTCTTCCTTCTACGAGCACTACCATCGAGATGGATTATAAACGTTTACAAGTATAGTATTTCTGCGCTAAGAGCGCAATTCTAATATCATAGCATGCAGCATGACGACGCGATTTGTTTTAGAGGCGAATTATTGCTCCGTTTTTCTCCTTTAAAGGTCTGTGAATATGAGGTTGGATGCGAGGTAAGGAAAACTTTATTCCACCTGATTTTTGATAACGAATTTTTGAGAGAAATGATTTTAAGGATATGGTTGAAAACGATGCTACACGCTTTCCGAAAATACAACTTGACGAGGTGAAGTCGTTTTTGGAGAGATGCGAAAGGAAGCGTTATGAGCCGACGGCTATTGCCAGCGAGTTGGTCACCTCTGTAAGCAACCTTCGATGATATGTGCACGTATGAGTACTCTCATCGTGCAATGCATACTGCCAAATTCCCCTCCATTCTGTCGTTGAGCTTGATGCTGTTTTGGCCGTCTGCAGTACATTGTGCCGCGTGGGGTTTTCTAAGATATTGTGCTGAGGATGTTTTTATGGCTGAATAGGGTGTGTTGCCCATATTTTGTATCGTATCTCTCCAAGGTATGAATAAATATCCCTCCCCTAAAGAGAGATCTGAAGGCTCTCCAGTGATTGGTGACCGATCCGCATTTCCTTGTACAATAAAAGAGCATTGAATCTTATATACTCATCCATGTTCATTGTTTTCCGTTGTTATTGGATAACAGTTTCAATTGTTTTTATTTTAATTTACATTCATTACGTTATTTACTTTGTGGGTAATTTATTAATCGTTTTTCATTGAGATAACGTGCCTTGTTGAGAAACCGTTCAAGAATTAGATTACAACCAAAGCGGGAAATGTTTTTTGTGTACCCGGTTGTACCGCTAGAATGCTTATTTTAAAAGCTTTATCATGCATGCCTCTCGTTCAATACTTGGAGATGTTATACTCATTCCCTTCTCCCTCTCGAAGAATCTGTCTTCATCGGCGTTATATTTTTTCTCGAGCGTTCAAAAACATCCCACTTTCTCTGCTGCACATTTCATGGTGCGAATATCATCGAAACTGAAAATCCCTCACCAATAGTGGAGGGTGTCAGTGAATTGACACAGCAGAGTGTCTCACCTTATTCGATCTCATTGTGTGTTTTCACGAGTAAAGCTTGTTATTTATAAAGCGTTCATTCTACAGTTGTAATGGCTAGTCTAGTTGACTCTATGAATACTCTGCAGTCTCAATTGCCTTCTAACGACAAGCTTCAATTATCCCAAAACCTGTTGACGTCTCAGGTGGTCTCCGTTAAGGTAGAGGAAAGCCGATACTGTGTTGTGCTGGGTATGTGCATTTAGAAGAGCTGGTCGAAACAAAAGAATCTCGAAGGTGCTTACCTTACTACCGAACCTGTCCAGTGGAGGTTTTTTCGGTATGCCGCAAACGAGAGAGGGATTGGGTATTTGTCGCATTCGGAATTGGCATTGCTGTTTCACTGACATTGATGTTGGAAAACTGTTCGCTGAAGGTTTGCGGTGAAGTGAGCATGTTTATGGATGTTTGGATGTGCTGAATGCCCTGCAGGCATGAAATGTACCGCTATTATGTCATGCTTCAATCGATCCCTTGTTCTTTGCCTTAATAATTTCTGTGGCAAAAGATGAGTCCATCTTTCACGTCACCTCAAACATTTAATAGACAGGAAGTGAGGATTTCACGGTGGTGATGTGAGTTGGATAATATGCGCGACCTCAAGTTAAACACAACCAGCAACCCATCTGACGCCACTCCTTCAATGTAACACAGCAACGCTTCAAACTTCAATACAATCAAGTCTGCATCGCGATCATTTGCATCTGCATCACTAATACTCGTCAACATAGGATCTATCACGCATCCTATTTTAATGTCCCTCAGACTTAGACATGTGCACGAAGAATAATGTAAAGGTAGTCTAAGGCAAGGCGGATTTGCGTAGATACTCATTGGCTAGAGCTGGAAACACCACTTTTCGTCAAAACACCTGTCGGATTCATGAAATCTTTCCTTTAGAGGCGGTTTTTTCACATACAATCAGTAGAAGCGGGGCCTATGGCAGGAAAGGCAAAAAAGGTATCGGTATCCACCGTGAATGAACCCAAGAGAAAGCCAAGAATCCATTTCAAAAATTGCTTCATGCATACACGCCTTTGATTCGCTGTGGTTGGCTGGTAATTTAGAGCCACTCGCAGAGCTTCAGCCGCCGAATACTTTAATTTTTTTGAGCACTAATGAGGAGATTTGAATTTCTTTAACTCTACTTATATAATGCGACCTCTATAACGTCTAGTCTCATTCTCGTCATGAGCAGATATCACCAGGCTCTCTCCTGTTGTCGTCTCCACGGGTTTTAGTAAGGGCCCATCAGCGATCGAGACCCGAGGACCGTAGAGAGTTCAGAGTTTCGCCCAAGGTACCCTTCACAGGTGAACATTTTAGGTCAGGCTGAAACATTTTAAGATTCCGGAAGTATATACAGAAATGCTATTTTCCCTCAGGTATTTGTATGTACGGTTGTTGTGCTGTTGTTTTCTGTCTTTGAACGAATATTTTTAGTCGAAACATGCAATGATAGATAGAAGGGGAACTGTCAGAATGGGTAATGAGTTCAATATTGGTTCAAATGCTTTGAGGTTCCTAGCATTCGGACATAAAAGCTCTGTACGTATCATCCGAACTGGCGGCTAGCACCAAAGCAACCTTCACATCCACCACCGCGAAACAGAAATGTGGCGCGGTAGTTGGTTTGAGTTAGGGAATTGGAACGAGGAGTAAAACGTGGATCTTGGTGGGTTATGCAGCAACGAGGAAGTCGATTTCGAGCCCCATATCGCGACACTTGCTGCCCGTACCATATTGCGAACATAAAGGGAGGGGTATTGAACATACTGTGATCAAATGAGATCTTTCGATCGCGTTAATGCTCATTTTGTTTTGCAAATTGTCTTCCTCACACTTATAATGATCGTGATGTTGATCCCTCCCCATGTGATTATGACCGCCGTAAAGGCCATAGCCGAGGACGTAAATACACTGCGGTGTTGCTTACTAATCAGTGTGTGTTTGTCATCGTCTCATCGTTGTTGTTGCTCGAAATGAACGAGTTTCGCTACTTCGGCGAGGTTCTTCACACGTCAAAAGCAGTCCCGGAATCTAGCCCCGTTATTTTACTGCTTTACAGCGTTATTCAATATTAAAGCTCTACGTTTAGAGCGCTGAATCCTCCTTGTCTCGCACTATTGTAACTAATCTTGTTGCAATAATCGAACATTATACTGCAGTCAATCCTGTTTCGTTATGACATTGAACCATGACGAGTGCTTTAGTCTCCGATTCTTAAGCTAGGGTGCAAAAAAATGGTCAATTTGGGGGAGGGAGAGAGGGAGGAAAGAATTTGTGAACGTACTTGCATTTGTAAATATGAAGTGCCTTTTAACGGTGAGTATGCTTCATTAAGAGGGAGATATGTCTAATATGACGCCTAAATAAATTCGTTTCTTGACTTCCAGCTTCTTCGTTATTTGGTTTTATAGTTCGAACATAATTTATTCTATGAAGTTCCTCAATTTCTAATAGTGATTGATGCTTGAGGATGCAGCTGTGTACCGTAATAAGCAGTGGTGTTCCTCTATATCTTTATTACTTGAGTGTTTTGAATAATCCGTTTCGATCAGCGAAATCCATCGTTGCATTCTTCATCGATCAGCATGATACGGTGTTGATTCATCAACTCAGCGATTCATGAAACTGAATGCGGCGAGCAGTTATTCTTTAACAGTTTAAGGTTCCATTAAACGTATCGATGACCCTTTTTTGCATAAGTTTTCTTCGTTTAAAATTGACAGCACATGCGGTCGATGTTGTATTCTTATTTATATTCCTTTCAGTTATCACTGTCCTTTCATTTTGGAATTCTGTTGAAAATAGAGGCGGATGGTTATTTTCTTGGGATAAGGTTTTCCTCTTCCACCTGATATCCTTTAGATATGATTGTAAATCGAACTTTTGTTCTCTTATCTTATGTTTCGATAACTTCCAGCTGAAATCTATTTTATGCCTCAGTAACTTTAGTGACAGCTATTGTTCTATTAATTGGTTTTATTCTAATCTAGAAATGACCAAGCTTACTGATGAAACGATGTGATAAAGCGGTCTCTTGTAGTACCTGTGACCTCCATTATATATTTGTTTGTTTGTGTTTGTTTGTATTTATGTGTTTGTCTATGTATGCATCATACAAACTTATGATAAAGAAATGCTGCGATTTCGGCACTCTCTCTTTTGCATAACATATAGAAATTCTAACTTTATTTCAGTTGGATTCATCATGAGTGACCAAAATCGAAAGCTAATTTCAAACGTCCAAGAGCAACTTAATCGTCTTATGACGCAGTTGGCCGATATTGAGCAGGAAAAGTTCGTTTATTTTCTTTTTTATATATTTGAATGTGCCTATTTTTCTAATATTTACTTTCAACAATTATTCAATTTAATTGTCCTAACTGATAACACTTAGAGATCTCTGTGGGAGAATCACTAATAAACCTAATCGATTATCATCTCTCTTATGCAACTGTAAATGACTGAGTTCTGAATCATTCATCGTTCTATCGATTTGATTTATATATAAATATATACACATATATGATTCATTCGACAAAAAGTAGTGTTTGCAAAATATTTTGCAAAACTCATCTCTTACCATCAAAGAATATTATTTTGCAAAAAAAGTAAAATTTTTTAATAGCAATTTTGGAGATTACAACTAGTCGTTCATTGCATTAAATGAATAATATTTGAAGCGTTAGGAGATATAGTAACTTCGCTGCTTATCGAATCGATGGCGCTCAATAAGCGTTGATGAAAAACTTGCAATTGTCACAACACTATCTGAGATTGGAGGGATTATTTTCTTTTAAGAAATGCAGTCATAATTTATGACATTCAAACGTCAATTTCTGTTGATAGTCCTTTAATCTCTTGATAGAGGAATAATAAATTTTTTTATAGGAGTTCATTAGATGTTGAGGAATATACCGAAATGAAAAACGACACGATGGAGCAATTAAAGGTGCTCATTTTCGTATGTTTCTTTATCGTTGTGTCTTTATTAGAGTCGTTTTCAGTGGAGGGTCTGAGTTAAGTTTGCCTTCTTATAATTTCTTTATTGTTGAGAAACAATTCAGTACTGAGAAAAACTCCATAGTTGAGGCCTCCACTTCATCTCCTCAACTCCCCACCCCTTTGCTTCCTCTAAAATAAAACGAAATTGTGCATAAATATTTCAGATCTGAAATGTTTGCACGTTCCTCGTTTTCACAAATTACGCGCAATTATATCTACAATAATGTTGTGGTCTTCTTTTTTGTTTTTTCACTTCGTTTTTTTTTCTTTTGGTGATCACACGGCGATTTAGTATCCCTTTTCGATTTCTTGTCGTATTTGCTAGTGCCTGCTAAAATTTTTGTAGAGAGGAGTAAAAGACCTCCATCATTGAGATATCCTTAGTTACAAGTACATCATTGTTCGGTTGAATTTCACTCTAGCAGTTCCGCACTAGAGGCATGCTTGTTTCTAATCGAAAAGTGGAGTTTTATTTGCCTTCTCGGTTCTTTACGATTGATCATGAGAGTAGGACTTAGTTTTGACCATTTTTCTCTCTTTTCTTCCTCTTTGCTTTTTTTGAGAACAGTCGGTGGATATGGATATAGTCCTGTTGTTTAGCATTGCAGCTCTCTGTTTAAAGTGTTGTTTATCTTCCAAGTTGGAGGCTGTTGTTTGATATAAACTGTTTTTAATCGTCTTGAATGTTCTACAAATTATTTCAACTTTAGGATCTCGGAGAAACCCTCGATCGAATGCAATGCGGAGATATAACACTAACGGACCAGCTGACGGCCACTAGAATTGTAACTTTATTCTTTTTACTTTTCGATTTCTTGTCTTTGTTTAGTGTTGTGCGATGAAGAAGCTGGCCTGACTTAGCTGTTATGCAGGGAATAAATGTTTTCTGCAAACGACAGAACCTTCGAGCTCGTTGACCATATTCCTGTGAGTTGTTCTAAGGAAGAAGAAAAGCTAAGGGAGGGGAGTGGGAGATTGTGGGAGAAGAAGGATATGGATGCAACATTCTAACTTTGAGGTGCCTGGGCGTGGTATTCAAGAAAAAAAAATGCAGGCATCTTGTTGCATGTGCAGGCAGGAGTCATGTGGTCAAGCGGTGTAGGGCTGCAATTTGGGAACATATCTGTACCCACCGCAACGAAAATGACTAATTTACTCACCTTCTTGTAGCAGTCATATTCACCCGAATAAGTTTGTTTTCGATGCTAGAGGATAGATGGGTTGATCGCTGCTTTCAGCTGAACGAAATTTGTTGAGGAGAGTTTATGTTAATTTTGGTTACCACAGACCAGCACTATATTCGACCGGGATACTTGAGTGGCAACACAGAGGTAGTAAGCCACTTAAGGTTGAAGTAGTCTTGAGAAGCGATGAACAGAATGTCGCTAAACTCGCTAAACTGAGATAACCACAGAGGCGGTAAACGTGAGATGATATAGCGTTGATCATGCACTCAAAATGGGACAGACGAGTTGACATGAGCCTCTTAAGCCGTCATAGAAAATCGAATCGAGTTAAAACTTGACTTTTATTGTTTTTTCGCCTTCATCCTTTTATTTTTTATGTTTGACAGCGTATTTATGTCCAAAATACTGAGCTCATTTTGACGTGGGCTTTGCACCGAAAACACTACGTTCTTCCTTCTTCCTCCCTCCCCTTCCTCTGTATGCCATATATTCTCGATCGAGTTTCTGTCTTAAAATGAGTTCCCTCTCAGATGCATCCTGTCCATGTAAAAATCCATAAAGTTATTGAAGGTAAGAAGTTGTAAAGTTGCAAAACTCCGCAAAATATTAAAGACGTATGAGACGTCTGTTAAAAGTGGAAAATTGGATATGATTTTGGGGTGGGTGTAGTGTAAATTCATGGCACGGCTATGATGCAATCAATCCTTAAGGAACTTCCTGCTCGCTTCATCATTGTTCCTCTCTCAGCACACTCTGTGAATGCACCATTTAATGTAGCACATAAGCATCTTTTAAAGTTTTTATATTTCAAATGCACCGTTGTTTTCAATTTGAGTTGTTGATTCCGTAGATAAATATTGTTTCCTCCTATCGTTTATGTCATATTGAATAGCGATTTTATTTCGTCAACAAAACTCTTTAGCAGAAAATATCTTCACATGTAAAAGAAATTGCGCATCGAATGAAACAAATCGACAGCAAGTTTATATGTGCACGACGATCTGCGTAATCTCTGCCTACTTCTCTTGTTGTCAACTGCGTGTCTCATTTGCATATGTTTTCCTATAGACTACAAACTTGACAATGCATATGTGGCTAAGAAAGCTGGTGACCCTGTGCATCCAACGTCTTTAATTGTCTCACCAGATCACGAAACAAGAAACATGCGGCAAAAGGTATCTGATTTCATAGAAAGGTATATCGGAGAGCACCCGTTGACATCAAAGCATGTTGAAAGGTTGCTGCTGATTTCCATCTAATTCAACTTGTTTTCTCGTTTGGTTTTGCAAGTGTTCGGTTAATGTATATTGTTTTGTAGGCCATTCGAGCGGCTATAAGCGAAGCATTCAGAACGCCTGAGATAGTGGCCATATTTGCAAAAAAGCAACCTGCACTGCTTAGGCAAAAACTAATACAGGTTTGTTGTTGTTGTTTTTAGGTTTTGCGCTTACATAAAGGCTTCATTCTGTGGGTTGCGTTCACGCATATTCTACCTGATGGGATCTAATCAAGGTCAGGTAATTGAGCAACAGCGGCTGTCAAGATGAATTTCCGTTGACATAATTTCTTTCTGGTAGCATCGAACTTACCTTCTTTAATATAATGTTCTAGACGTATAGGTTAGGGCTTCATCGAATGATAGGTAATTTTGTTGGTGGTTGATTATACAGGTGCTCGAAGGCGGTAACTGTTCATTTCTAGTTATCGTCTTCATAAGGCTGAGTTGCATATCCCGTACTTCCGTTGTTCTTTTTTTTCAACAGTGTTTTCTTTCGCAGAGGGTTTTGAGCAAATACGTTTCACATCCTTTGTATCTGTGGCCACTCTTGTAGCAGTTTGGATTTTTTTTCGAAATCACAAGGCAAAACTCTAATAGGAGAAGGGACGGACAACGTTTCATGGAGTTCCACTTCAAAAATTCAGTCGAATGTTTGATTATCAGCAAGGTTGATTGCGTTCTTTGCATGATGTGACTATTCAGATTCTGCGATGTAGCTTATCTTCAAGAACTGCAAATCATGATACAGCTTGTCTGGTAGGGCTCTATTTTAGACGACTGAAACTAACACATCGTGATTCTTGTTAGAATGTTCTCATTGGTCAGCTGCATTCTCTGATTCCAGGCGGATACCGAATTCCATTTGCACAAAGTCTCCGAGGAAGTGCATAATGCACGCAAGGCCGAAATCCTCTACGCTTTGCTGAAGATGGGTGCAGAACTTTCTCGAGAGGAAAATGCATTCTTATCGACCTATTCGAAGATTTCCTCGGCCAATTTTGAATTGGCACCTGAACAAAAAGTTTGCGGCGAATCGTTGCTTAACATAAATATGTGATTTCTTTATAATATTGGAAAAAACGGTATTGTAAAAAGCGCTATCTTTAAGATTATTTCACATAGAGGGTAGGAGTGAGGGAAAGGGAAACAGAGAAGGATCTAGGAGAGTGAAAGAATCGAAGGGATGTTACAAGAAACCAGTTGAGTTTTTCTCTCCCTAAATCTATTAAATTGTTCTATTGCTTTTGTATGATCATCGTTTTTTTTTAGAATTGTTCAATGAATGACAATATTTGAGTGCTAACACAGCTATATGTAAAGCTAAAAGAACAACCTCTCCGTAACTGAAGTTGTCTCTCGGGTGTTAATGATTTATTGTGGCAACTAAACCGTGCTCAGATTACTGTATATTTACAGTGATCTCTGCATCTATTTTCAGTTCTTTCTTATCCCTACGGTTATTTTGGGGGTTTCTTTCAGATATTCCCCTCTAGAACATTGACTGGTCTCGATTTAATCAATAAACAATCGTTATTTACCAAAAAGTTCACTTGCCCTGTTTTATATTTTCATGAAGGGAGGTGTTCGTATTTGAGCGGTGTCTTTCAGACGAAAGTAAAAGATCATTCGAGAAGGGCGCTTGTATTTTCTAATCGAATGTCACCTTATTGCTTATTGCGTTGATCTAGTCAGGTTGATGATTTGTTATCAAAGGTGTTATATAATGTTATGCTACCGTTTATGTGAATGTTTATTATGAGTCGATTAGATACTCATGAAGTGAGCCATTTAGTGGTTATTGTCGTGTGCAACTATACAACTACCGTTTTGTTCGGGAATTGTGTCCTATAGAAAGAATTGCTTTAGTTAGGATTGCTGCTTCAGAACAAACTTGTCTTATGGGTGCTCAAATGCGTTTATAATCTGCTTTTTGTAACTAATCGCTATTAGATCAGTCGCTCTTAATTGAGTTTTAAGTATTGTCATCTCCTTACTTATTATTTGTGAGCTTGTTGCATGCATCGTCAGATCCCGCTAAGTCTCATACTTCGCATAGAGTCTCCACAGATTAAGTATCTAGTATGAAGCATACACTAGGGAAGTTTATTAAAACTTTACAAATAAAGTGAAAGAATTTCAGTCGAATCCTTTTCCAAAGTATGGATGAGTTTTTTTGCAATCCCACACATTCAGAAACAAGAATTGAAGCGTTCAGGAATTTTCCCCTTGTGGGTCTTCACTAATTCACCGCAGCATAGGCAGAGACGACTAGAAGAATCTCTTCATATCACCACATCCATATTTTACGAAAAAAGAGTTTCTCATTCTTACAACAGAACAAGTTTAAAGAGGAAACTTATGAATGCATTCAAATACTAACATATGATTTTAATTTTCGGCATCATTTAGATCACTGTTGGAGGTACGGAGGCAACCTGTGCCCCCTACGCCCCTCCCCCCTCCCTCCCCCCCCTCCTTTATATATGGTGAGTGGCGTGGAAATGTTACGTTGTTTCGATTGGCCTCTTAATTTTTCACCTCGGGGCTCCTAATGCCATCGTTTAGTACCAGCCTGTCCTATCTGTAGACGGGTTTGCTTCGAATGTCAACTGCACCGATGCTTCGAAATGCCTTCCTCCCAAGCATATCATCTTTTCTTTTCTACAATCAATGCCTGCAATAATAGATCGCCTAAACTGTTTGGATAGGAAAGTGCATGATGGTCTTGAAAAGAATGTACACATCTAATAAACGTAGACTCCGAAAGGTGCCTGACGGAACTTAAATTCATAATATGGTGCTGTCGTGGATGACCCCCCCCCCAAAGCTGCGTGGATAATTCTTTGCAGCCGTGGATAACCTCCTTCCGGCCGTTTAGAGGTGTGGACGACATCCCATTAGATGATTTTCTGTAAAGCTGTAGGGGCGTGGCCGATCCCCTCCAAACCTGTGTCCTTTCCAATCTCGAAAGAGATGCAGATGATCCTTCCCAAATTATCAGAGATGTAGATGGTCCTCTCGAAAACCCAAGGTTTTAGACGAAAAAGTTGGCTTATATGCGAAAGGTGACCAGACTAGAACAGGATGTACCCTGTGCGACCTTTGCGGTACGTCTTCTACAAGCGAGCTATTAAGCTTCAAGCGCAGTAATTTACGTGCATTGTTCGAAGTTGTTTTGTTGTTTTCAACTTCTAACTTTTTGCTTTGTTTGAGTTTGTAATTGTTGAGGCGTCCTTTTGAACTGGTGAATGAAATTGCGAAAGGTCTTCTTTCATATATCTTACTTGTCTAATCAAACGGTTTCGTTTACCTCTAAAATTTTATTTCAGATCAGCTAGTTTTTGGATCGCTTCCCATCTAAAATTTCATATTCACTCTTAATTTTGGCTTTTATTTTACAATGCCAAATATACTACGTTATAAATAGTAAAGCGAAGTGCCCAAGAATATCTGTAAAATTTGATTGTTATATTGTACTGAATGACCCTGACAGGTACTATTGTCTCCCTTCACATACGCAAAATTTATTCACTAACAGATGAACGGTTATTCACCAAATTTCAGCATACACACTCGTTAACAAAACGCTTATTGAGGGAATACCTGTCCAGCAAGCATAACTTGTAGCGTGTATGTTAGCAAGTATGTAGCTGAAGTGCATGGTTACATTTTTGTAGATTCGAATGTCCGTACATTTCGTGTGTGGTTACTGTAGGAAGCCTTTGAGGTCACCCGCATTATCTTAGCTTGTGGTATTTTTTAGAATTTTTTTTTTTAAATTAAAGGTGAAGTGAGTGTTGGAAATTATGTGGTATTTCAAAACGTCTCATAGTTTCATTGCTCTATTCAGAGATTATTTCGGTTTAATGATTGTCTTCACTGGTAGCAAGACAATATCTTAGTTTTTCTTAGTAGAATAGTGAAACTCTCTGCATAAAGAGGAAAACAGATTTCTCGCATTAGTCTTCGTGAGATGCATCAAGGGATCTTCGGTTGGACAATAGAACGAGTTCCCTCCCATCTGAAAATGCCCTCAGGGCAATACAAGCCTTACAGGACCCAGCACTTTGCTTTCAGCGATAAATTCAAGCAATGATCGAAGAAAGTGTGATGTAGGCGTGAAAAATCGTTCTCGTCATCTCGACGCAGAGTCAACCAGACGAGTCGACAACTGACCAGAAATTTTCAAAAATTTTTAAATATGCGACAGCTAAATGCAGCTATATATTTAGTCAGCGATTAGAGCGAGAGGAAGGGGAGAGTTCGCTGCTCTATACCTCCGAGGACTACGGCTATCCGCGAGGGCAATATGCTGATGTTACAGTATCGCAGATGTAGAGCCGAGTAGGTTTTTTCAGCTCCCATATCCACACAGATCTGATGAAACAAGCGTTTGGGCTCGATTCTCCCAGAAAATAACCAGGAGGGGGAGGTCGATTGTTGAACAGGGAGTATGTTGTGGGTGCATATTCTGAAATGAATGATACCAAAAGTAACTCCGCGGAAAGTTCCTGTAGGAGCACGTATCTGTGTGGCTACCTCTCGTGGTAAGCATCGATTGCGTCGTTTGTGTTGCTTCCGATTTGATACATGCGATCGTTATACCCAAGTACTTCCGTCTCGCCTGCCATTTGCGCCATCTCTCATCATCTGTCTTGCTGAGATGCTACACAGCATATGCAAAATATGTTCAGTTGATAATATTATGTGTGAAATTAAGGCGGCTAACGAAAAGTAATGTTAGAGGAAGCGACACCGAGAATCGAAGGTATCAGACAAAAGCATCTTAAGCCTCTGTACCGCGACGGATGCGCCATAGATAAATAAGCTTCGCTTTACAATTTCGTACTTGTACGGTCGAAATTTCGTTCAGCAGAGCAGCGTTAAATTTTGTTTTTCCTATGAGATTAGTGTAGAATTGAGGTTTGAAACAATTTCAATTTACTGAAAATAATAAGCATTGGAATGGATATAGGAGAATGCTTTGAGATGATCTTGAAAATGCTTTGAAATGTTGAGTTGCAGTCCCTCTTGACTTCATCTGTTTGGAATGGTTTCTCTTCAGGGTGCTTCTGAGTGGAATGTTCAGGCCAGGTAATCTATACTGATGAGATGCAATCATATAGTGCCGACGTTCATGTGCTGCTGTAGTGATCACAGGTGTGATCTCTCAATTGTAGGCAATGAATTTCTCTTCAGATATTGTGTCAGCTATTCCATTTACGCAACGTTTCCTGTATAGAACGTCAATCTGACTGATATATCAGAAATGTAGCCATTGCGATAATGAATTAAGCAAAAAGTCAGAAATTTAATAGCAATACAAGCTCCGCTCAGAAGATGCATGGATATGCGATGTTCACGTTCTCTGGAAAACCATCGTTTCAACTGCATATCGTAATGTTTTTTAAGTTTTCAGGGAAGAGAATTGAGAAGAAACAACACAAACTTGTGAACCAATGGAAGTGGATGAAGGAATTTATGTCTCTGATAAAACGGGTGATTTTCATTTTTGTTTGTGGGGGTTTGTTTGACTGACTAATTAAACTATGGGTGAGTTCTGGTTTCTTGATCTAAGGATTTCTCTAAATCCGAGTTGCCGGCAAAATATTGGAATTCAGGTGCTTAGAGCGTCAAGACATGCCTGTGCACTCAGCGTCACAGCGCTTCGTTGGGATATATAGGCTAGAAGTGTATTGTGGACAGAATTTCTTCGAGCAACATTGCACGTTTCATCTCATTTGCAGAAGGTGGTGAGGAGCCGATGGAGGTCGAAGAGGATGGTACAGCTGATCGTGTGGGCACTTTGCGGAAGGTGAGCTAGCGCAAAAGCGATTTCGTTATTGCTGCTCTTGTTGGCAGTTCCTGTTCTCCTCTTGTTGCCAATTCACAGTGTAGCTTTAAGTGTTCACGAGTTGTATTTTCAGCACCTTTGTAACTCTAGGAAGGTTCATTCCTGTGCGCTTCTATAGTTTGAGTCTTGTGTCCTCCTTGTGCACTACTCAAATTATTAAGTGTCTCCATATGTCAGGTATGCGCTTCCTATCTCGTAGCGCTTCACGGCTACCCAAATTACGAAGAATTCAATGCTGCATTGGATCACACTCATCCTGCACGCTTATTTGCTTTATTTTCATATTCTAACCGTCGCTATATTTGCTGAAAGGTTTTTTTTCACTATTGCCCTCTTCGAACTTTTCACTTCTATATTTCTATATTGAATGGTCTTTTGAACAAAGGGAATTTTTATGGCGATGTTGATGTTTATACATCAAATCGTTTAGTTAGTAGGACAATCGTTTATTCGCTTTCTGCACAATTATTTGTATTTTCGTAATTGGGAAGGCTCTAAAAAGAGATAACATGTGCTTTCGAGTCGTCTTTTGCAGCCGTCTGCTTGTTTTGTTTTAGAATAGTTCTTTACATCGCTATTTCCAAGCCGAGTTTTTTTTTTTTATTTTCTTTTGTTTATTTGCTCCATTTTTGTATTTTTTTTTTGCGTTCCAATGTGTTTTTCGTTTCGAGAGTTTCATGCATTACAGCGCAGGCATCCTAGAAGACTGAATCGAAATACTCCATTCAAAGATGGCAGCCTTGTTGTCGTTTTTGATACGTCAATTCTTCTCGAGTCACCCGATATCGTCAAAAAAAGCACAGATGGTTCGAATTTTATTTTATAAATATCGCTCAGTTTCTGTGCATTTTTGAATGTTCAATCATTGTTTGTAATAAATCGAATCGTCGTTGAACCGCTGAAAGAGATCAGAATTGCAATGTCGTTTCTTTTGCTTTTGTTGATTTGTTTTTTTCCGTTATGGAATGCGCATTTTCATATAGAAATTTAATAGGCTATCCTTTGAAGCTTCACCAGTTTTGACCTTGATTCTTGACTGGGATGAAACTACCCAGTGACTTTCACGTTGTCTTATGCCTTGACAGCTTTCTGCAATTTCGAATTGAACATAAATGAGCGAGCAAAATGGAGCTGCAATTATGGGACGTAGTTTCAATTTACAGTCGACCGCAGCGATTTATTTTCCTGTTTGTTAGGGGTCAGTTGCAGTAACTGGTCAGATGTTAGCTTTCTTTCAAGAAGTGCAACTCAAGGAATAGAGAATCGAAGTGATCTGCTAAGAATCGTCGATTCGCTTCCATCCGGGTGAGGAGTATTTTAACGGCCTATCCATCACTGATTGATTGCTAAATCATTGCTAGGCTATTAATATCGTGAAGTTTAGCTGCTTCATAATGAGGTGAAAGTTTTCGTTACTGGTTACGGATTTCAGCTGAGATCAATGTTGTGATTCCATATAAGGTTGTCGAAGAACTCGATCGTTTCAAGAACTCGGTATGTTTTTTTCAGTTGGATAGATCTAATGTGTGTTCTTGAATCACTAAGCAAAATATTCATTTTGGCTGAGCTTCTTCCTAAAAGCGATTCCATGGAAGCGGACTTCACTCCATGCGTCTTTAACTCCGGCTAACATGAATCGCTTTCCGCCTGTAATGTTCGGTCATTGTAAAGTAATCATCAGTTTTAGTTCTTTAATTGCACTACATAAAAAAGTTGCGTCCGATATTCCAGCAGCTTTGCTTAACGCGCGATTTGTTTTTTATCTACAAACATGCAGTTATTCGCGTCATTGCTATTTTATTTTCGTTGTGATAAATGGGAAATGTGAGATGATGAGTGGTGGATAGATTTGTTTTCAGGAATGTTCACGCAACCAAGCCCATGCAACCGCAGCTGTATCCGTTATGCATGATTTGTTGACGTTTCACAACGAGTACTTCACATTTGAGTCTACATTTGAGGTAATTAAAGAATTCAAAACCAGTTCGAGTATTGTTATGTCATCCTTTGTGCAAGGTGTGTTACTCTTTTATTCACTTATTCAACAATAATTCGAATTTCACTTATCTTAATAGTTTATTAATTGAATTTTACTCGTTTTTCTCATTGAGGCGCGCTCGGTTCCATTTTTGGTGACTTTTGCATGTTTGGTTGATTTATCCGTCTTCCCTCACCCTATCCTTCTCCTCCGTACAGCCACCTTTCTAACTATAAGCTCTTTTTGATTAACAGTGGAAGCTTCTTTCTAGCTTCTTCATTCCATGCCTCATTATAAAGGGTTTACCGTTGTCTCTGCATTTGTTCCTTACCCCTCTAATTCGCAGCTGATGATAATATGTGATGGCGAAGTCGCCTACTGTTAAAGGGAGTTTTACCGCATTTTAACATCGCGCCGGTCCTCTGATCTGGAATGATGAACAATCGCCTACGCATGAATGACTATCACAAGAAGCGTATATCTCACACTCTATCAATTATTTTCTTCTCCTGTTATCATGTTATCTTATTCTTTTGTGAATGTTTCTATTGCAGTCGAATTCGCATCTCGATGGTCTTCGATGCAGAAACAACGATGATTACATTCTGAAATGTGCACTCACCTATTTGACCAGATGTGAGTTTATTTACTTTTCTTGAAAGTGTTATGATTGTTCATAGTTTTGTAGCGCCATATGCTTGAATATATTATTGGTTTTTTTCGTTTGGAAATTTTTTTATAAAAAGAACTTTGTCTCTTTGGCTTCCACACAAAAGTTCCCTTGGCACAAATATTTCAATTTTGTGTAGCAATGAAGGCCTGTGGCATGTATACTGCAACATTTTTTCGTAACTGTTCACGGTTTTATTACGGTCGATCACAGTTGACTTGCTCTCCATTTGTTGTTATTATCTTGTTTTGATATCAACAAGCTTTATTGTATTTCACTGAGTGCTTTAAAAGTTTTTTTTTTGAAACCATTTGTATCTCTTTGCTTCGACAGTTCAATTGTTAGAGCTGATAATATAAGATTGCACATAATTTTTCACTATTGTTTTTGCTCATTTCGAATTTTGAAGATTGAAAAGTTTTTAACCTTCACGGATAGCAAACACGTACAACACATTCAGATCGTTGTTTTTGAATGTAAAAGACCAAGATGCATTATACAAAATTTGACCTTTCCTATAATACTTGATACTCAAGTCATAAAATATGGAAAAAGCTCTTATTTCAGATGCACATGCAGTTCATGTACTATTGGCAACCGATGATAAGAATCTAACACTAAAAGCAGCAGCTAATCGTCTTAGAGCGGTAACTGCTGAGGTGAGCTCATTCTTTATGCGTTCATTTAAAATAGAACGTTGGCAGGGGGAGGGGGGGGGGGGGGGGGGGGGGGGGGGGAGGGGGGGGGGGGGGGGGGGGGGGGGGGGGGAAGGCAGTGGACTGGCCAGCTACCAAATGGCTTCTCGTAGGTGATTAGCACTTGTTTCTTCTGTAATCACAATATCCGAGATGACTAGAAACATTATATTGCACCACTACCTCTTAGTGACATACTTAATTATGCAACGGTTTGAAGCCTATCGTAGTTGAAATGGCTGATTCCGAATCGACGATCCGGATTTGAACTGTTGAATTGTAGTCGTTATGTGATATGATTACATTAACTAGATAACTTCGGAATATATTGTTAGCGAGATATCGAAAGCGTATTTGCAGTCACTTCAAAGTGAGCACGATTTTGCCATTAGGATCATATGCAGAAAAGTTGCAAATTTTTGAAGAATAATGGGCATTATTCACTCAGACTTGATGAGGTACTTAAAACTTTTTGTATAGGTAGGTTCAAGTTAGCTAAAAATATTCAGATGGAAACTTTACAAGCAGATATTACGTTGCATAGACGTGCAGATGTTTTAACTGATGATAGTAAGTGGCAATAGAGTGACGTTATTCTCAAGAAATATGCATATGAGTAATTTGACAGCCATTACTTCGAACTGCGAGAAAAATGCGGAAATGAAAGAAGCCACTAAGATGAGTGAGCGCTCAATTTATTTTCTTAAGATGTGTTCCATTAGAAACCGCTGAAGACAAATAGCAGATTCAGCAAGTTTATTTCCATAAGTTTTTATCAGTAATTCAGAAGTACATTTGTTGGACTAGTATTGCAATATTGCAGTAACGTATTTATCAGTCGTTGAAATATTTCCATGATGTTAGAAAAGACAATTAGGAAAAACTTTCAGCAATTAGATATTCTCATTGATCAGAAGAAACGAAAAAATTGTGAGCATTCGAATGAACATGCAATCGCTGAAGGTAACCAGAACACGGAGAGAGATTCGAATGTGGAAGAGAGCAAGGTAATTGATTGCAAATCTCGTGATTCAAGGTTTTTGTGTTATTTGTTGAGCGTTGGTCAATATGTTAGGCGAGTAGTCTTAACTCCTAATGCGTCGTAAGCAATCTGTGTGTTAGGCAATATGCTGCCTCATTTTCACCATTTATGGATGGGAGGAGCCCCCACAGGCGATTTTTGGGCATTCTGAAATGTCCCACAGACGATTTTTGGACATTCTGAAATGTCCCACAGATGATTTTTGGACATTCTGAAATGTCCCACAGGCGATTTTTGGACATTCTGAAATGTCCCACAGGCGATTTTTGGACATTCTGAAATGTCCCACAGGCGATTTTTGGACATTCTGAAATGTCCCACAGGCGATTTTTGGACATTCTGAAATGTCCCACAGGCGATTTTTGGACATTCTGAAATGTCCCACAGGCGATTTTTGGACATTCTGAAATGTCCCACAGGCGATTTTTGGACATTCTGAAATGTCCCACAGGCGATTTTTGGACATTCTGAAATGTCCCACAGGCGATTTTTGGACATTCTGAAATGTCCCACAGGCGATTTTTGGACATTCTGAAATGTCCCACAGGCGATTTTTGGACATTCTGAAATGTCCCACAGGCGATTTTTGGACATTCTGAAATGTCCCACAGGCGATTTTTGGACATTCTGAAATGTCCCACAGGCGATTTTTGGACATTCTGAAATGTCCCACAGGCGATTTTTGGACATTCTGAAATGTCCCACAGGCGATTTTTGGACATTCTGAAATGTCCCACAGGCGATTTTTGGACATTCTGAAATGTCCCACAGGCGATTTTTGGGCATTCTGAAATGGCGTAGTGAGTGTTGGTAGTTCAAATTTTGATATATGCCGATAGCGTATCAAAAGTTTGCATGTTGCCGCGCCCACTTGCCTTTGTGCCATGTGTGCATTGGTAATTATGTCAAGCTTCTCGAAGCGGTTAATATCCTTAGCGGCATGTTACAAAAAGAAAACAGTTGATGCAACTCAGGCCTTGCTGCATGATGCACCTCCTATGCATGCTTTTGGAGAGGTGGGCGGCTAATCGCGGGTTAGACATGCACCCTGTTTGATAGCGAATTCACACATATTGCTTTTCTCCCTAGGTGTGGACAGAAAAAGATGAACTCGCTGCTGTAGCGTTGCCATAGACGCAGAACAGCGTTATTATTTGTGATTCACTCCTGACTAAAAAATGGGAATATGAATGTGGATTGGTTCAATGTTTTAAGGATGTGGAGGCGTTACTCGACTTCTCATTCACTATCCCATCAACAAGTGTGCAAGTCGAAATACCTGAAATGCTCAAGGTAGCTCAATTGTGGAATGTTTGTCACAAATAGACTTTGTTTCTCATTGTAGCCGTTCGCTCGTCCAGTTTCGCTGCAATGGTTTACCTTGTTTTATTTGTTTATAGGGGTATTTTCTGGTGTACTTTTCTTGTTGCACGCTTTTTACATCTCATAAATCTTTGTAATACATAATGATGAACAAATTCGATGGTATAGTAGCAACATTAAAATGTGCGATAGAGGTGACAGAATTAATCTCTCAAGCGATGGTTTGATTCGGTCGATGAACAAAACGGCGGTGCCAAAAGCGATGCGGAACTTATCTGAAAAAGAAACAACGACATAAAGGTGTTTACCGATTATAAATTCTACCTCATCGAATTGCACCATTCAACGCTGCTGCATCGCGCTTTCAGTTGCTCGTTTCTACCACCGTGATCGTTTAACATAACGTATAATATGTTTGAATTTCATTGGAAGCACTGATTCAAAAGTTTACATTGCGAACGATTATTGGGATTGAAAGTATGTATTAAGACGAATAAGATTTAAAGATCTGGTTCTTTCATCATTAAGACTGTTTTTAATATAATGGAACGTTCTTTTGCGTTCAGGATGGAATGGCGAAATCTGCAAGAGCTTCAGATGTTTTTTCTCCGAATTTCAGAAACACCCTTTAGCATAGCAGAAAAATTTCCGTCATCGTTTTTCACATTCAGTGTTCCAAGCTGGGACAAAATTGGATTGCCTTGATTCTGGTATCTTTCTTAGCGTTAGTGACGAGTTCATGATTTGAGGAGACTTTGAAGGCCATAGTGTAAGATAGATCTGCTCGACCCTACGGTGATATTTAAACGCGATGACCTCCCCCTTTTGCATCCGGCTGGTTTTTCTTTCAGTGATTTTTTCTCCTCTCGTCATCAGAAGATCACTTCGTTCGATGGGATACTTTGCGTCATTTCTAGAGCGCATGACTGGCCTGTTGGAGTATTTTTATGAAGCATTCCTGCATTGTTTTTTGATTACTTGTTTAATCAGTTGGTCTGCCACATGCATCATTATACCAGTGCTACTGGGGGACATATATGTTTGGCCGTAGAACGTAGGAGAGCGGGGATGAATACAGGTAAAGAAACGGCAAATGCAGTCAGTAATGGAACCTCCGTTGTTGGGAAACATATCTGACCGAAAAATGTGGTGCTGTTTTTATTGCCAAGGTTTTGTATAGTAATTTTAGTGCTTCGGCTCGTCGGTGGCGTCAATGCAAAGCGTGTTTGCAGACAACAGGCGAGAGCGGAAGCTCAGCGAAGGAATGTTAGAGTTTCTAGACTACTGCGAAGCAGTTGTTGCCGAAATTCACGCGAGAAGGTTTGCATATTATCACCTTTTGCGGGATCGTTTCTGTTTGTTCAGGATCAAGGGCCGGTAAAGTATATACTTTTTATGAGGCATTAAACTTGAAGCGCCTACCCCAAACTCTGAGTTTCCCTTCCCACTTCACCTCTCCTCCTAACCATGTGAACATGTGAAAATTTATTGTCTGTAATTAGGATGACATGGCTCTACGAATCCTGCATTATAAAAGCAAGCATATGCTGCACCCGCTCAATTTTCGATAAAAATTGGGTGTGCTGCACCCAATTTTCCGTTCCTTTTAGTTAGCATTATTACGTTCCTTCCATTCCCAGGTGAACTTTTCGAAGGAGATGTTATAGTTAAAGCAAGATTCCTTATTGGACGATACTTGTTGGCAGTTGTTGATGATAAATAAGGTAAAGCTTGCTCGTGGTGATGAAGCTCGGCCAATGAAATATCTCTTCGAATTTGTTCCCTGGAGCATAGTTATGTATTCTGCTCGTTTTTGGGCTTTTTCCACAGAAAACGCTCTGGATCACGTGCATTTCACCTGCTAATTACTTCAATCCTAAAATAGGATAATAGTTTTAGTGGAGCCAGTTGGTCTAGTTTTGATTTTATGCATCAATTCCGGATAGGTCTTCGATCAGTCTTTGTAATTACTGATATGAGGCGCCAAATTTAATCTACGCTTGCTGGACCAAAACCCTTAGACTGTGAATGAAAATTTAAGATTTTGCAGGAAATTTTGAAGCTTTCGACTTCGCATATCCTAACAATTCATATCTCTAAGTGCTGTTGACATCTTGTATAAAGAGTACTTATTAGCGGTATTGGTAAATATTGTTTTTGATGGCTATAGTCTCTTTTTCATTTATTTTTTGAATCAATTCAATAAAGGACAGGCGTTAAGCTCTCAACTTTCGGATACTTCATGCTCGCTGTTTTTTCGAAAGTTATGCCTTATTAAATATTATTATTTTTCATGTCGTTATCTTCTTTATAGAAGATTCATGGCAGCGGTTTAACGGTTGGAATTGTTATGGTTCTAGGGATGACGAGAATGGAGACTTGAGTGATAATACCGTGAAATTGAACGGCGAAATGCGCGCTGAAGAAGGCGAAAATTCAGTATTTTCTGACCAGTTTCGTATGAATCTTGTCCTCAGCCACCGATATTTCTTTGTAGCTTTCAATATTTCCTTTTCTTTTGAGTGTTCGTGGATGAAATGCTCTATTCTTTCCGTCATCTGTCTACAAGATTTTTTTATACGAATGTTTACTACCCCTTATTAAAAACGTGGAATTTCCCAAGACTTTTCACAAATGAACGAAAGGTGAGTGGTAAATCACCGGTGTGGGATTGCGCTGTGATTGAAAAAACATTGCAAGGAACGTTCGTTATGCATATTTTCAGCTCTACCTATTCGCTAATGATGCATGTATGCAGAGTCCAATAAGAACAGTTTTTTTATAGATTGAAATCGGAGGATGATGCGATTGCCTTAGCACACAGCCGTGATCTACTATCGGCGTTCGGAAAGTTAGTTGCATGTCCATAGAGACTGTTCGTTTTCATTTGTTGATTCCTTTCTTGTTATTGCTGTGATCGATTCGTTTCGTTGCATTTTCATTGGTATCGCCTTCTTTTGCAGTTTTCCTCTTTTATGCCTGAAACTGCCGTTTAATGCAATAAGGGAAACGTCTGTTAAAATTATCGGTTCCATTATGCGCCTTTCTCTTCAATTATATATATATATAATTCTGATTATAACAGTGGTTGCCTTGGACGTCAACCTAGATGCCCTCCTTGAATAGACTTGTAAAGAGTTTTTTGCTGGCGTTAACATCACTTACACCGTTCTTCCTTTACTTATTCGCCGTTTTTCTGCATTTGTACATATTGTGAACAAAATTTTTAGCTTACGGAATGATTCCGCGCTATCCGACAGATTCATTGATGCATTGTATTTAAAGAAGTAAATTGTGTTCGGTAACATACCATTCACTTTTTTCAGTACTCGACGATTTAAAATTGGATCTATCGCAGAGATGGTGAAGAAGGTAGAGTATATGATATCTGTATACCTCGACGAGGAGGTTAGTATCTTCGAAATGCTTCTTTTTAACGTTAACAGCTGTGCCAATCTACTACTCTGCTACCACTGATTTCTTTGGAATCGGATATGGCAAATGCTTAAGTCTGGTGCGAGCTTATTGGCTTTTTTGCCTCTTATCAACACGTCACCTGCCCAAACCATGATTTAAAAGCTTGAGATTTGTGTTTCTTTTTACGATTATATTAAAGGGAGGGCTAAATTGTTCTGTCCTAAACGACAGCTACAACTGTCAAACAGAGGCTTGTATTCTGGATTTTGCGGTATTGTAGCAAACCGACTTGAGTTTTGTTATGTGCAACCGTATTCTCTTTCTATTGATAAAGCGGAACGTGCCGCTCAGCCCCTTCTTTGTGAATGCGGCTAACATCTGTACTGAGAAGCGCTATCATCTGTTTTTTTTTCAATTTCAGGTGATATTTGACGTAGAAGCTCTGTCGAATGAATACCCCACAGTGTGCATGGAGGCCGGCAAGCGGTTAGGTGTTTTTCAGAAACAGCTCTGGTAAAATGGTTTGTGGAGACATTACAGGTTAGAGTGTGTAGCCGGTTAGTATTTTTCTCGCGACCGCTTTTCTCCTCTCCCCTCTACTTCCCTCGTTATGAGGGTGCTAGATCATTTGAAGGATCAGGAAGGGAGGTGGGGCTGTTCCCCTTTTCACTTCGACTTGTAGCCCCAATATTCTTGCTTCTGAGACGTCTCTTCCGCCACTAGAAACCATCGTAGCAAAGTAATTGCTTAAAATTCGATTGTACAGTCTCAGAAATTATTTTGCAACGTGGCCGTTTAGAATTTTAGGGGGAAGTATTGACGCACCTATTAATGAAGTACTAATCGTTGACTCTTAAGTTTTGGTGAGAATTAATGAACTGCGAATCATGGCCAAAGATATTTTTCCACACGCGCTTCATGAGATCGAGAGAGAGGAAGCAGGAGAAGGTGGCATGGCGAGTTCATGCCGCACTTGTTCATTTATAGTATTTGTTGCCAAATGTGTGCGTGAGAGGCTGCCCGGATCTGATGTGGCCTTGTGCGCTACCTCTTCTTGCCTAGACCTCATGTTATGTACGGGTACGGTAAATCTGGAGTTTTTGCCCGGGAATGCTTCCGATTGTACCAGTAAGCAACAAAGAAGGCGTTTGGTTTGATTTGAGAGTTGAAAGGTTGTATGAGGTATGCAGCTTACAATCAGCAACAAGGCTTTGTGAAAGAAATGTATTTTTGGGCCAATTAGAGAGAAGAGGAAAAGTGGGCAAATTAACACTTTGAAAAAAATCATGTTCACTTTTTCGGCCTCACATAACTGTAATTGATTGAAAAAATCGTAAGTCAAAGAGTAATAACTATAGGAACTCTCAAGAGATTATTGTTGTACTTTTTACTATCTATTTGAACGGTAGTAACGATGCTTCATTTTCTTTCTAGTTTTTTTATTTTCTGGTATTTTTGTTGGTGATGTTCATCATTTCATTTCTATTGATGGTATAAAATGATACGAAGCACAGTTTGAAGAGATTTCTTGTTATGATTGGATATGTGTACGGGATCGTAGGTATTCTAAAGATAGCCAGTTTTGCTGGATTTTTTTCTTTTTGCGTAGCTGTAGGTGTTGTTCATGTGTTTGTTTTATACTGCAGTGGACTCGTTATCATATGCGTTATCATGCCGTTATCATTTATATTCCTCTGTTGCTACGCTTTCTTACTGTTGTGTATGTATATGGTACCTTCGTTATCAGACGGCCGTTATCATATCTGAGGCCTCGTTGTCATGTCGTTATCGCTTATACTCTTCTATGTGCTACTCCTTCCTCTGCAGTCGTTTATATTGAAGTTTGCGTGAAATTGGATGCATTGGCAATGATCAACCTTAGAACAAAACTCGAAAGGTGGATTTGCATAAGGATTGTATGGGGGTAGAAAATTCGAATTGCTTGATTCGATTTGCTTTGAAACTATCCTGGCCGCATGATTCAAGAGTTTCTTCCTCTTGCAGTTTTCATCGCTTTTTGCTCTGTCAAAGACTCGAAAACTCCATGATTTTCTCAAGCAGTGGTTGTAAACGGTGAGCGTAGCAGTGGCATGGACGAGGTTCTGATTCATGGAGTCAGATGCTTCTATCACCCTTGCAATGCTGCCAGCGATTTCAGTTATCTAGCTTAGTTGTAATATAACAGCACTCATGGAGTTTAGCCCTTGGAAACACATGTCGGCCATACGCAACCAACTTCCCGCATTCTTCATTGTAATGTGTTCCCAGCATTCTCCTTGTGGAGTACTCTTTCTTTGCTGTCGATGTTATTTTCATGAGGTGCTTGTCTTGTCATCGATTTTCACTTGATTTTATTTTCTTGCTCAATTCTCGTTCATGATGCTGATGAGTCTGTTTTACTGTCTCATGCTGAATTCTCATGCGGCTGAGCACTGGATTTGGAGTCCTCATTTGTGCAAACTCGGCGGTTCTGGGGAGGTTAAGCTGGTTTGATTAGTAGGACCAGGCCGACCGATTCCGTATTAGGCTAGCAGAGGGAATGGTTGATAGAGTTTCAAAAGTCGAGTTTAGTTGTGCCGCAAAAAACTTGCTAGGTGGATATCGTTAGAAGCCTTGGAACTTACCATCCGGTCATTCAGGTCGTGGTCTATTTGCGTCACGAGTTTTTGCACCTGAGTACTTCGAAGCACACAGCGCTCCATTATTTAAACTCGATAGGCGCAAATCCGCAACTATTAACCATTTCAGTACCGACAAAGTCAACTTCCCTACTTGACGCATAAAACGACATGGCCCAGATTACCTCTCGCCGCGTCGACTAGGCTCAAACAAGAATTTTTCCTGATCTGACTTGAAAGATTTTTTTTTCGTTAGGCGTCAAGGTTTTTTCTCAAGCGAGGTGAGCTGATGGAAAAGCCGTTTGCCACTGCCCGCGGGCATATTGAGGTGGATGGGCCATGCTGCGTTCCATAGGACAGTGCTAACAGGCCAGGCCTAACGGCTCTGAGTCTCCAATCTAAAGTATTTGTAAGCTCAATAAAGGTTGGAGGTGAAGCTGGTATGGTGTCATTTAAATGAAGTCTCATCATTCGCTTTTGGATACTGTATGAGTACGAATTAGTATTTCACTTATATCCCTACCATTGTTTACTTATATTTGAGCAGTTATGTGTCATAATTTTTTTTTGGCTTAGTGGACGTCTTGCATCGGTGATATGTGGTGGAATGAGCCTTGGTGTAATGAAACGGTCTTTCAGTGATGGTTGCGGCTGTGGTTGTGATTGCCTCTTCCTGTGTCCCTCATAGGCTTTAAGAGTAATCTGTAATTGTTATTCAACTGTGGCGTTTATTGTGAACACGATAAATTTTTTATCTGCAGTAAAGCTCGTTGAGGTTAACATCCGTATCAACGTGAGGTGACTGCATACGAGTAAAATATGCCGCAATGAGGCGATAATGCTGTTCGAAACGTCTCTGTTGCAAACGATTAGTCTGCATTCAAGGATGCTGACGTTTTCACATTTGATCAGTCACGTCTTTATGGACTGAAATGTGAAGCCATAAATCGTGTCATAACCTTGATCTTATCCCGGTCTTTTGCAGTTTTCGTGAAGGGTTATGGTGCAAAAATCTGATGGATATGATTGCATCTTGCAGGGGACTTTTTGTGACCACTCATCATCATCTGCACGAGTTATATAGACAAGTACACCGGAGCAACTCGAAGAAAAACGTGTTGTCTGTGAAATGCGGCAACAAGGTAAGGCCTGTAAGCCTGCTAGAATTTTTATCATTGACCACTGATTCAGTAAACAAATAAGTGCGATGGAAACCGAAGTTGTATCCCAAGCTGCACTCCGACCTCAAAACTTTGCACGTGATCCAGCATTCTCTAGTGCTCAATAGTCGACCGTCCACACTTCACTGTTCCACTTCGAGCGTACAGTTTTGCGTTCATATTTCTTAATCATCTCTTCGGCAAATAGTACGTACTCTTGCTTGCATTCCTCTCGCGTTTTACCTGCAGTCTTAGCCAATATTGCCGTTTTTCAGTACTATCTTGTCGTTTGCTCTACTCAACTTTCTGTTTTTATACTCTTCGAAAAAACGCATATTGGAAGAGCGTATTCGGTTTGACTGGCTTCCTCCATTAGGAGCTATTTCCCGGAGTGCATGGTGACCACTGAGAGGGAAGGGGAGAGGAAAAGCGGTGGATTGCATTAACGGTGACTCACTTGACATCTGTTCATGAAAGGAGTAGGAAATGATAATGCCACCATTATACTAGAATTTAGTTTTTAGCCGAAAAACACTATGAAAAGTAATTCAGTGAAGTCATTTCGTTGATCCCCGGCTTATCGGGAAAACTAATTACACGTATCTATGAGAACATAATAGCTAATCCATCATCAGCGGTGGTTGTGCTGACATATAACAACGCTAGAGTTTATTCTGCAATCGTGTTAAGGGCAGTCCGGCATTCCTTAGGAACCTGAGAAGGATGTTGCCGCAAGTGGAATTGTTGAGTTAACTGTTTGAAATTGTGGCAAGTGATTGTTTCGCCCTCTTCGACAGAGGTTAAAAAATTGTCAACACGAGTCATTGCTTACGATGAAGCATCTAGTCAACTTCCCTCGCAAGCAAATCAAAACAAACAACTCGAATTGTTTGTCTCTCACCTGAGTTGCTGTGCCATGCTTTGTATTTCCGTAATTGCCACTCGTTATCTGCACTAGGTTTCGCTGAAAAGAGAATTGCCTTGTTGTAAAGAGAGTTCATCAACTTTTCTGCTTTTTGGGCTTTATGAACAATATACCGCATAATCTTGAGGGAAGTTCCCAAAAATTTAACGAGTAGAAATACTCCAACTTATATAGTAAGGGTCTATTCTGTACATGAGCCCTATTCCACGAATGGAGTGGTCTGCATAGCTGAGATGCTTCCTCACCATTGATCGTTCTTAATCATAAGGTGTGCAGATCGCCGCCTGATCTTGCAAAGTGGCGGTTTGTGAGTGCAAGCACATCAAAAGAAGCAAAAAGGTACTCAAAATTCCACTCTACTCTCATTCCTCCGCCGTGTTCCCCACCTCTCTCTCCATCTCTCACTTGACCAACCTACAGGTCGTCATGACCTTGAACTTGAGGATCTGCAACGTTTTTTCTGATCATCATCACGCTCTTAGTAGGCGCGAAAATGTCAGTCCTTGTCCAGTGTGCGCAGACGTAATGCTGAGTCATAATATAAAAAAAATGAATAAGTTTTTGGTTTGTACCTAAAGTAAAGATTTTCAAACATTCTAGGCTCCAGTGAGCATCCACTTATGTATGTGAGAAGTGAGTAAATATTGAATAGATTTGCAAAGGAAACGCGCAGTAATGAAAGAGTTACGAAAGCGGTTGCGGTACTCACGGTAGTCATCCGTAGGAGGGATGTTGCCGTGGATGGCTTGTTTGTAAAGGCCATACAAATGGAGTTTCTCGTCTTCTGTTGGTTCTGTCGCCAGCCTTCTCATCTCTTCTGCGGCCACGTCGAAATTCATACCCCACCACTTCTTGAAAATGTTCTCCTTATTTCTCCTTTGTTGATACTCGTTTGTAAACAGATGTTACACCGTCGACAAGGAAGTTTGTTTTTAATAATGAGCTAGATACGATCCAATGATCGATGAGTTGAATTGCCATGGACACAGGACGATTTCGATTCGTCCCCATTCAATACTTCCAAAATTCGTTGACTGGATGCATGTAAGTCGGAGCTAAACTACCTACAAACTGAGACTCGACATGTTCTGCAATTCTTGCTAAGTGGTAGTTGGCGTGTTGAGATTGATCTAGAATTCCGGCAGTGGTTCCGTGATTCTGGCATTCTAGTGTTTTTTCGAAATTTCCAGTTTCAGGATTTCAAACCAAAAACTAAAACGATACCAGAAATCGAGCTTATATGACACCCATTTGTCTCAATTTTCTCTTCTTCATCTTCAACAGTGTATTCTATTTGCTGATATTAATTACTGGTAGTATTCGACGCGAAGTGATCGAATTTTATTTCATCGGATTTCTTTTGTCTTATGTTTTTCTTCAGCCTTTAAAATAAAATCTGATCAATACAAAAATAACTGCGACCCTCGACTCAAAAGAACTTGATGCTTGTTAAACTCATCCTTTTGGCTTATCATTGATAAGTCATCTATGAAAGCAAGAGGTGTGAAATTTGACACCTATAATAAGCTCATTCATAAAGATTAATTCCACTCTAATGGACTTGATTCGAGAGAAAATTTTCCCCTTCATTGAAAGGTAACCCAATATTCTTAAATGCTGGAATTCACCTATTGTTCGGTGGAGAATGACCTTCATCTCGTCAATACCGATGAGTATGGAAGGGTATTTAAAAAGGTCGAAATTGAGGATTTCGAATTCGTGTTTTCAAGCATTCGTATAAAGAGGAAAGGAAACTATAATGAAAAAAAACAACTTGTGTACTCAATAACAACGATTTCCGATACGGTATATCATGTTGTGGAAAATGATGCTGGGTTGACGAAAACCGTAATCGTCACGGAAACGATTGATTGTAGCTAATCCTAGGTTACTGTTTCTACAGTCTGCATGCAAAGAATTTTCTCTGTGGAAGAAGCACTTCTTGGAAATTAGAAATAACTGAAAGCGATTAAAGCCCTTGAGATTCATTCCTTGAACGAAACATAGCTAGCCTCTAATGGTCGAACGTTGTGGGACTGTCAAACATTTTAAACGCTCAGTTTGGAGTATAGAAGTAAAAACAAGTGCAGTTACTATACTTGTCTTTCCGTGCAATGTGCTAGTACATTTCCGCATCCTGAAGTGCTTCTAGCTTGATTCCAAGCAGATAATCTCGAAAATCATAGCAGTCCCGAGGGAATAATGTGCGCGGCACCTCATTTGGTATAATTTCACTCTCTCTATCTTATAAGACGATAGATTTGTCAAAAAAAGGCCGTACTCACTCCACTCATCAGAAAGAAACAACTTCAAGCCACAAGCGGGTAACCTTTGCAAGTTCGCTGAGCGGCATTGAAGCAGAACACTGGCCAATATTGCAACGATACGTGAAGATATATGGACTGTGAAGTTATATATGTGCAAAAGATGAGAGGCAATTATTGAGATCGATGTGGGCGTGGGACAACCCCGATTGCCTAGTCTTGTTATGCAAGCGTTGCGTTGCTCGCCGGCGATCGACGACAATATATCCTTTACGCCACTTTGAGAGTTGACATAAACGGTGGTACGCTGTCATTCCTTTCTTAAGCAACCTAGCTTTATCGACTCCTCCTTGTTTATCATCTCTTTAGTGTTCCACGATGAACGACCAATACCGCAGAACTCGTAAAGTCATTAAAAAGCCCTTCCTTTCACCCTCTCTCTAAAGCAAAACCGTCGAGAATGTTCTGAAAAACGGCAACGTTAAAAAGAAAACATGTTTGCACAATACTCGCAACGAGCTATTTAAAAGTGTTCTTCATTTAGAATGAAAGTTTGCAAATTGCATGAGTAGATGTGATACGATATTGCAGTGATGATGATTTAAGACTCGAGAGTGCAATATTCGGATGCTAACATTGCAGTAGCCAATTGCATTGTAGAAATGTTTACTCAGCTCACAAAACATAATCAGCGAATATTTCTGCATAAAAATAATAAATGTATTCGTTGGGAGAGTGGCGAGACTCGAACAAATTCAACACAGCAATTCTAATTGAAAACAATGAAACTGCAACAGTGCAATCGGTTACTATCGTGCTAAAAAAAGGTTTACAGATGAAAAAAAAATTTTTTTGGAGTCGCTATAACTGAAATCTAATCGGCCATAGGTGAAATTAATCTTGCATTAATGAAATGCTATTTAAGGGTTGCGATTAGTGTAAATTCGAATGAAGTTAGTAACGTTAAAGAAGACAAAAGGAGCAACGAGAAGTACGAAAAACGAAAATTAGGCTAGTGTAAAAAAATGAAAAGATTTCGGCAGCGAAAAGATACAAGGTTTTGGGCTGAAATTCCGAGCGCAGGAAAGCGAGATTCCCATTAATGAACGCATAAAATGGGATACATTTGGAACCACATGCACATGCGCGAGTACACACACACACACACATATCATCTCCGTACAGGAAATTTCAGGACGTAAGTAATTAGGCAGCTCGAGAGAGTGCTATAAGTCGCTTCCCGTTGCACGTCTTGCAATAGAGATGTTGATCGAGAGGATAACAGCTGAAAAAGAAAAATAATCCTTTCTGTGACGGAAAACAACTGCTTGCTAATGATCTAATTTCCTCATTATGCAAGACAGTGTAAGCATCTAAACATCCTTTTTACACAATAATCGTTGGTATAGATGCTACATCACCTCACAGGTACCTCATTTCAAGATCCTATTCTTTATTTGTAATCTATAAATCATTCAAATAGTTGGCACGTATCGCGTTCTCTGCATGATGCTTGATGCGCTCACTTTCATACGCTAAGAAGCTGAGGATTTTCATACTACAACATGCCCACCTATTTGCGCGATGATCCGTTTTATGTGCGGTTCGAAATGTGGAATGAGGGATTTTTCTTTTTTTGTTTTGCGAGATGTATGCGATGAGTTTTACCCCACATTTAAGGAGACATTTCCAACGGCATTAAAAGCGTCAATGTGATTGCTGAGATAATTGCAAAAAATATCGAACACTCTTGCGGTGTTGTAGTTGTGGTAGAGTCAAGTAAGCGCATAAACAGACGAATGGACACCACACTGCTATAATTGACATTTTCAAAAGCACATAAGAGTGTAGAGAAGCTTTTCATCCACAAAAGAGGACGCATCAACTGCTCCTATATTGGTCGGCTAATGCGACATATGTTGGTCAGCTAGTGGAAATAAGTTTGCTCGAAATATGCCAAACTTTAGAATTTTGGAGTACTCTTGGAACCCATTGAAGAGTCAGCAAGCC
This sequence comes from Baylisascaris schroederi, assembly GCA_006503575.1. Classification (NCBI taxonomy): domain Eukaryota; kingdom Metazoa; phylum Nematoda; class Chromadorea; order Rhabditida; family Ascarididae; genus Baylisascaris; species Baylisascaris schroederi. The sequence goes on along the minus strand of QEWY01004048.1, from coordinate 818,593 downwards.
TAAAGGAAATGTGTTTTCCTAGCAAGTAATCCTTATGTAAATCGAACAGTTCTAAAATGTGAACTGAAAAGGCAGAGATTCATACGACATAATATAACACATCTGTTGATTAACGTAGCATCGCATAAGCGAGCTTATGAAACCTTTGTACAAATGAGCTTTCTACAGCACACCCCTTCATAATATTTGCATGCGCGAGTTCACTTCAAATAACGCATAAAAATGACGTCACTAATAACACCGCATAACTTCTTTTGTTTCTTTCGCCTGGAAGAAGCAAACCCGACCGTTATTCGATGCGCGACAGTAAATCGAACAGTTCTAAAATGTGAACTGAAAAGGCAGAGATTCATACGACATAATATAACACATCTGTTGATTAACGTAGCATCGCATAAGCGAGCTTATGAAACCTTTGTACAAATGAGCTTTCTACAGCACACCCCTTCATAATATTTGCATGCGCGAGTTCACTTCAAATAACGCATAAAAATGACGTCACTAATAACACCGCATAACTTCTTTTGTTTCTTTCGCCTGGAAGAAGCAAACCCGACCGTTATTCGATGCGCGACTTGGTATTAAGCGCTATGAAGACAATCACATGGCTCCGTCGAGGTACGGGAGTGATTGAGCCGAAGTCGAATTTTTGGAAGCTCCTCAAAGTGAGGGGCAATACAACTTAGCAAACGCAGTGCTGGTTTATTGACCAAATCGCTCCAATTTCCGGTGATTACTTGGGCGTTACGACATCACTGACTGTTTGCCATAAAGCAAGTCAGTTGAAAAATATAAACACAGGCTACTTTCCAAAAGTGCTAAAAAGTAAATGAAAACAAGTGGAAAGCGCGTCACATGAGCATTCCATTCGCTTATCAACAAATTCCGCGTTTCACCACAAAGAAAAAACCTGCCGAATAATACCTTCTATTTCAACTAGTTGCATCACTTATAATTCGCCGTTTACTGAAAACAGTGCTGTTAACTAAAAATCTGAATGGTGAGAAATGATGCAATTTCTTTGCGTTTTTAAATGCCTTTTAGCTGCTTAAGCATGGTCGTTGAACGCTGAAGATAATACGTATGTCGCAGATTACTTCCACCACATTTTGTAGCTTTAGCTACAGTGGTTCGGGAGTTGGTAGTGTCCAGCAGACATAAGAGGGCTTTGCGGAAGCGTATAGAAACATAAGAAAGTTCGTATATGCCTCATACGTTTGAAGTAGATAAACCTCCGCTAGAAATTGAAGGCCAGCCATCGCTAGACAATTAGCAAAGTGCAGAAACTGCTTCGCCAAGTGCGCATATCATACTTGACGCTTTTGAAATACGCCACTCATAGTTTTGTTGAAGCTACATATTATCCAAAAGGAAAATTAGGTTGTGTTTTTTGCGACACACGTTTAGAAAGAAGTACACATTGCTGAATATCCCCCTTACAGCTCCAAATTCTAAGGTAATCTTCTCCATCTCCGTCACATTCCAGTGGGGGGTTGGGGGACTGTGTGTGACTTTAGAGGTCTTGTTTCTTTCACAGCACTCGTTTATGAGTTTCGTGGGGAAGTTATGACGAGTTCTTCAACATAGGATAATGAACAAATGCTACCGAGTGCACTACTGCATTAGTGGAGGGAGAATAAAGGCTGACCCTTGTCCGTCAAGTTTTGAACTAAGCTGCATGTTGCAATCTTCACAACGATAGCAGTTCACATGAAAACTTTTGTCCATTGCAACGACTCTCACAGATTCCTTCTCACCCTCTTCGGGCACGATCGGTTGCGAGCAGACGGCACAACGCGGTGCAAATTTCCTGCAAGTTATACTCTCATGCCATCTATTCGTTAAATAGAGAGGGACATATAAGGATTAGTTTCTGATCGCTTCCAAATGGCTTAGTGAGGATCGTTAATAAGGTAATCGTGAGTGTCGATGTGATTAATGACGAAAACGCTCAAGTTTACTCTGGGATTCCGGCTCCAACATAACGGAAAGACAAACGGACGCACAGACACATACGTACGGAAACAGGTACATCTTCATGGCAAGCCAAAAGTACATTCTTTCTCTGAACCCACACTTGAAATTCGCTTCTAGTAAAGCTTCAACCAGCTCTTTTGTGAATCACTTTTGTTCTTGAGCTGCTCACTTTTGTAAAAGTCTGTTGCTTACTATATTTATTACGGGTTTCCAAAATGTTGTCATTTGTATATGCACCTCACAGCTGTAACCACCGATAGTATGCAATAAAGGCAGGGCTCGCTTACCAGCTTGACGAGGTTACAACTCAACGTAAGAGAAAAATCTGAAAACAAAAACCCTAGCTCAAAACGGAGATCGGAGGAAAAAATAAAAGAATAGGAGTGGAATATTGGAGAGGGAACGGAGAGCTATGGTTTTTTTTTTTTTTTTTTGCTGAATTGAGATTTAAAAAGGGGCAAATAATATGTGTTTTAAAAAACAGAACTAAACTGAATTGAAAAAGCAGGGCCAGAAATTTCAACGTAAGAAATTTCTGAAAAATTAAAAAAAAGAAGAAACTAACTGATGGAAACAAGTGACACAGTGGATGTTGTTCGCCGAATCGACTGTAAACGGCACACCGTCGAGGCACTTCTTGCAGACCGAGCAAACGAAACAGGCTGGGTGGTAGGTACTGCCTGATGCACGAAGTAGCTTCGTCATTATCGGCTCACCGCAACTCGCACAACGTTCCAAGGAATTCTGAAACCATTCACAAGATGAGAAAAAGAGATGTTGCAATTAAGATTGTTTAATTAATCGCATTTACTGGCCTCTCGAAGGTTTGTATGGCTAAGTGAAGGAAGTGAAAGAGTAGAAGATGACAAAAAACGTTTGAAAACAGGTCTCTAGTTGTCTTTATTGAAGAAAGCCAAGCATTTTATTCCGCTCACTTCTTAGGATTTTGCAGAATTCTGCAATGATGCATGCAATGAAAAATGAGCGGAACACTGAAGTTACAAACACTATAGGTTTCTTAAAATCAAATTTCATGAAAGTTTCTAAAATTATTTCAGATTCAAAAGGGAATTGAAACGCACCAATAAACTATGCGATATGTGGTTTTTGCAGTGAAGGCATGACATGCGTCTATCCGCACTAGTGACCGCTTGTATAAATCACAAAAAAATCATTTCTGGGTTGCCGTTGACTATAAGATAGAACTGACTGCAAAGTTCATGGGATCTTTACGTGCAACCAGTCACGTAGATGGTCGATTAGTTGCAATAAACATCGATACCACGATTTCGGAAAACTCCAACAATGAAACATCGAAAACAACGTCAAATGGGGAAAATAATTGCATCTTGAGCTCTTCTACGCAGGCTCATTCAGAAAGGTCCAAACAGATCAGGAAATGGAGAAAAATTTCTTCTGTCTGCGAAGGCTAAACGCAGCTTTGTATTTAAACAGTGACCTTGACAGGTGGAATCACCCTAACCTCGCATGGCCATGACTCTATTCAGAACGGAATTAGGTTAAAAAGTCAGCCTACGGTATTTATTATATCCACTAAATTCCATTACTGTAACATTTGGTTAATAAATCGCAACTATTGGATATAGACACGCATATCCACACAAAAAATGATGCCAGCAAAATGGAAGTCTTCTAAGAAAGCATGCAAAAACCGCAAAATTATTTGCAGATCTGCTGAACACCGGCGAAGCGCCCCATCAGGTTGGCGTCATCTCAACGTTGGAGTTGATCGATGAGAGTAAGCAGGCTAGATGAAAGCCACTTCCCTCACTAGGATCAGTGTTCACACTGTTGTGCTTCACCCTTTCCGTTGTAATATTAGTGGAAATGTTTGTTATATGAAGTCAAATCTAATTCTTTTACACAACATTAAGGTAATCATTATCAAGGCATAACGAGGAGTTACCATCCAGTGGAACTGCCAAAAACCCTCACTCGCATCAGTTGCATGAACCTTATAAAATCCGTTACTGTACGGGGCAAATTAGGAAACACAAACAACAAAATCTGGCATCGTTAAGGCTCTTCATGCGTCTCAGATTTTTAAGCGAGAGCTAATTGCAATGCATTGCCTCGTTTCTGTGGCAACCTTCCATCTGTATAGCCTTTCCATTTACGCTCTCTTGCGTTGTAAATCCATCGGTGTGGTCAGTAGCTCTACCATTTCCCTTGAGTACTTTAGTAACCTTATAGTCTTGTTCGCAGAGTGGCCTCCCATCGACATTGTAAAATGAAGCACCAGCTAGCTGTTTACCACACTCGTTACATGTGAAGCAAGCCACGTGGAACATCTGATCGAGTGCCGTACACCCCGGTCGGTCATTGCTGATACCTTCGCCACACTTGCAGCAATTATCTGCAAACAAAAACGATTTACGCACCTCACAAATTGGCATTCATTAAGGAAACCTTCATATAAAAGCACTCTTTGTCGAAACATATTACCTACCCCCCTCCCCCACTCTCAACCACACCTCCATAAATTCCGTGCAACTTTGAAGCCGAATTACTTTTTCCGTGCACTCACCGTACCCAGATTACGAGAATGGATACCCACATGCTGAACGAATCACGGCAGCACACTGCTCATTAAACTGCTATATTTACTTTCATGTAACAAGATCTTAAACGTTCGTGGACCACAACACACAAACCACCGTTTGCAGAAGCAAAGAACGGCGTTCCTTTCGCAGAATGTACACATTCACTGTTAGTTTCGAACCTCACCCCACTCCTAGTCTGAATTTGACGGAGAGATAAAGGATCTGAAAGACATGGACACAGGTGGGAACTAAAGAGGAAAAGAAGAGCAAGAGTAAACGAGAACCTCTTGATCAGCAATCAGATATTGTGCTCATCAAAACCAAAGACAGAAGCTTTCAAGAATACAGCGTGAATATGGCGCGAAGTAAGGTAAAATCATAGAGTTTAATCGGATACAGTATGCACTTTCATTTGGTTATTTAACCCTGTCGCCCTTTACGGACACTAATAAAAGACTGATGGATACTTCCATGCTTCCAAAGGCTATAAAGTAGTACTATGCAGAAATTTTTGGAGGCAAGTCGATCAAGCCCAAAAAATTGGCAAAATGATTACGAAAATCGCCGCTTCCAAGCACTCGTAACGCATTTGGTAAGCTTGCAGAAATCTGAAGCGTTAAATTTGAAAATTAATGACGCCGCAAAATACTGCTGGGTCAGATGCCTGTTGGCAGACGTGAAGACCATAATATCTGCACGCAAACCACAAAGAGTATGGCAGTATTATATGAAGATGAAAGTAAATTCTGTGCGAATCGATATGTTATTATCACTTATGACTGAGAGATGATATCAACCTCTGTACAAAACTGTTCGTCTTTTTTTGGATTGGTGAAAGTTGCGTTCCATCGGAATTCATATTAGAGCTAAGAAGCAACGATATTCAAGAGTGCTTGTTGAAAATGGTGACCATTGAATTTGATGGCTTTGATGGCCCATTCACAGAACCCCCTCTTAAATTCATCTTAACTAACGAAGCACACGCTTCAATGCATGAAAGCGCACAATATACGCCTAAAGTTGGCAACACAATATGCACATTAGGGCATGTTGCTTTATGCGGATTACTGTTGAAAGAAATTGCGCAATTTGGCTAGGAAGTTTATGCAAATTTGGTTGGTCTTGCCAATACACATGCGTTGGCAATATGTAAATGCAAACATATGTATGCAATGCGACGTTTAATTTGGATGAAGGGTAAATTGTGAAGGTGAACTATCCCATACCTTCTCTGAGTTCTCTTCATTGAAGGAAGGTGAGCTAAATTTTTTTGTAGATTACCAAAAATATGCAAATGAAAGCAGATAATGTTACAATCATGCAACACTCATCAACTTAGAAAACAATAATCGCCGGTCAACGTCGTTTACAACTCCGTCCTTTCAGTATTAGCGAAAGCGTTGCGTTTGAGTGTGTTCACAGCATAAAATATTCCACTTCCAGATTTCCAACGTGTTTATTGTGTTTCTCAGTGCATAACGTGTCTAAGCGTTGGATTATTAAAGAGTCAACCTTCACCTAATATGATAATTCCAATCCCTCTTGCGTTGGCTTTTCCACACATCGACATTAGCACTACGCTTCTTCCTAGTGACACTTTTTTCTACGTTTACGCGTTTTTTTTTTTTTTTTTTTGTACACAAAGGATCCGACAGACGAGCACAGATGGGGGGACAACGTTGCCTGGCCAACTTAAAGTCTGGTCGTCTAGAACGTTTAGCTGCGAATAGCGCTTTTTATTCTTTTCCATGGCTACACGAACCGCAATATATGCTTGGTCGATGAAACTAATAAGCGCATGTGAAGAACCGGGAAGTCTGTATGGCTCAAAACGTTGATTTACATGCACCAGCTTCACAACAGACAGCAGAGCGCAAATAGCCTAATGCAGATGTGCAATCGCCTTTTGGCGCATGTTAAGAATTTTCTTTGCATTTATTGAAGACAGAGAGACTTTTCCTTTCATTCAAAGAGAAGAGACGAAACATGCAATAACTTTGAACTGTATTATGCCACGTTATGTTCATCCTCAAGGCTCATATTTAGCAATACAGACGAATAAGTAGACATCGAAGTTTATACTAGGAGAATCTATAAATGGGCCTTACGAATATTGCAAATATCGCTCATTTCTTTAGGGAAACTCAATTGTTAGAGATCCATTTTCCCTCATGCCATTACCGCCGTCATAAATTTGGTATTTCAGAAGAAATATTTCCCTTTCCACTAATATCATTAAAAGATCACCATTCACCTCCCTTTAGACTTACCGCAACATTACTCTCGTAGGCTCTAGCTTATAGACATATAGAACTCATGTGGTTAGTATATTTAGCGCATGTAGGAGTCCCACTAAAAAGTTATTACTAGTTAAAAGAAAACAGAAAAATCCGAAAGATGAATGCTAAATCCGAAAGATGAATATAAACAATTTGATAAATAAACAGCGTTTTTTAAACTACACATGTGTGCATGAAAATTCATTAATAATATTCAGTCTGTTGATAAATTACTTCCAAATTATTGACAACTGCATAAAGAAGTACTAAAATTCCATCTTCTTTACATCAAATTCTGTCGAATTTTGAATTGACGTCAAACTTGTAACTATGCAAATCTGGTGTTAGAAATTAACGAACTGAGTAAGAAAACGAAAGTTTTAATAGATAAAAAAGTATTAGCTATTAGCCTATCATCATTCACCATCCCCTAGAAATTCGTTTTGACGAGAAAAATTTCCATGGGAGGAAAAGGAAGTGGAATTGCAAAGCCTCAATTACAATGCATAAGTTCATCTGCGATTCAAAAATGCGTAAAATTTATGATTGGTTTGGATAATTTACAGTCGCCTTTTATTAGCGGCATCGTTATTCTCGATGCGAAACTTTTTAGGATGATAATGCTAAAAATGATACGAACAGTGGGAATACATTATAACATCCAACATGTTACAACCATTCGAATCAACTTGTTACCAGCAAAGTGTTGCATATAACACGCTGTATAGCAAATCTTTCCTCTAATATCATCACACTCCTTCTTTGTAAACCTTCACACCACCGCATCAGAGTACCTACCGCTGTCTAGAGCACTAGATTTTATGAACAGCGCTACATTGCCGAATAAATGAAATCGCTTTCCTATTCCACATCTGTAATCGCTTTTAAACGCATAGTTGAACGCTGGCTCACTTTCACTGTTTCATTTTTTCGATGCACTCTAAATGCTTTCTTTCTATAGTTTTTCGCACAGTGAACAAGAATGAAAGAAACGCCTGAATAAGTGAGGTGTGTCGATGAAAGTGATCCACACAACATTACGGAATCCCCCACTCCGGCACCAGTGAATTAGAAAAGCTAGTAGCCAAAAAAACCGCGATACGGCTACCCAAATTTTTCAGCGAGCTTAAGGCTTAATGCAACACTCAACGGAAATAGCTTGCCACTCTCCTTCATTACAAACGGCAAGTGAACCTGCCGGCACAAAAAATATCGAAAAAAATCATTTGTTTATTTTCTCAAATCTCCAAATTTTCGCTCAAAAAATTTTGCATGCTAAATCCTTGGACCATTATCGGTGTTATTATAAGCATTGAATAGCACATATTTCTCACTGCTCTCAATTTCTCAAAAACATGTAGTCTTCCACTGTGCAAAAAAATCGTCATCTACTCTGCCGATAAGATGTGCTGATAATGGATTGCCGTTAATCTGCTAATCATAGATTACGCTATATACTAAATGCAGTAGAAATTAAAGCACATGTAGAATCGTTTAGGCGAAAGTACGCTTAAACAAACATGAGGATAAGTTTGGGCTGATGTGCATAGCCGAATCTGTGTTGTGGTGGTTGATGTACCACTCGCAATACATGTACATTTTGACGGGTTCACTGAGTGACAGAGATAGGAATCTGGAGCGGTATGCACCGCATTGGCACGGCATCGCTTATCGATACGTCTATCTTTTGCGATAAACGCTTCCGTCTCGCTCCTATTCATTGTGCCACGCATATTATTGCGTAGCTAAGCAATCGTCCGACCACCTCATATAAAATACAACTGAAAGTGTTGCATTTAAATTTGCTTGATCACATTTTATACCGATGCACATTTGCGGTGATATCTGCATCGATACGGCTCTTACTTCATCTGTTGTGTTCCATTTAGTAAAGTAAAAATGAAAACTATTTGAGAAAGTAATTGGAATGAAAGACAAGGAGGAGAAATTATGCAAAAGAAATAACACCACTTATTCGTCATGATCGTTCCACAATATAAATAGCCATTCTACATAATGTTAGATATAATATTAGGTAAATGGAAGGTAAACCGTCACTATGGCGTTTGAAGGATTTTTAAGATATTCAGAGACTAAAAATAACACCATCTAAGGTAATGGAGAAATGTTTGAAATTAACTGCAAACTACTATAATAGGGTAAAAATTAAAAAACTTCCACATTCAATATGTCCATCTTCGCTGAAGTGAGAAAATAGCAAACATTACTAAATGAATAATAACATTTATTCAGTTACTAATTACTGCTGTCAAGTTCTTTACTTAAATTACAATTCAATAAGAAACGAAATTCTTGCAACGGAGATCGGTCGAAGCGAAAAAAAACTCTGACAAAAATCAGTAGTTAATTATATAAAAGAATCGAGTATTGATCAATTTCTGCAGCAATTTTTCAAGCAATTTTTCTTAGAGTAACGAATTATTGGGTCACATCACAAATATCCTCCTCCCCGTCCCATTGTGTTTTTTTAAGACGTACATAACCTCGTAGTTATATCATAACATTGCATACGTTTGGGCCTGAAAGGAATTGAACATATTCCTTACCACTTTTCTTTCGCCCTTTTTAATATGCTGATTCTCACTCTTATCCTTCATCCTCTCCCTCCCCCTCCTTTTTTTTTTCTGAAAAGAAGGAACAACGCGATAAGGACTGATATTGACCTTTCAGGTGAACCTACGAGATGTCAGTTATTGCTTTTAGGTGAACGTTTGCAAAGAGAAGTATTCGTTTCAGGCTAATAGGGACTGCTCGCATACTCGCACTATCAATCAAAGTCTATTCAAAAGGACCAGAAAGAGCAGAGACCAACAATCCCCTTTAACTGGCGCAATGCAGCTGAAAACAACCGAAAAATTGCAGTAGCATTAAATGTTGCATATATACTGCAGAAAGTGCCTTCAGTAGCACTTCTATTCAACAACGGGACGCTAGCAGAAGGAGAGATGGGTAAAGGAAGAGAAGATTTCAGACGTTCAGCATAAATCGGTCAATTCGCAAACTTTATAAGCGAAAGAGAAAAACATTCTGGGAAAGTTCGAGCAGAACTAATCAAGCAAATTCCTTATTCACAAAAATTAGCAAAAAAATTTTTCGCAAAATATTTCTTAGATTAAACGCAAGGAATGTTTTTCGCCCTTCCCTCTTGTCAGCTATGAAGTTAACTACGGCTCTACAAAACTGCGAAATACAACCCCACGGGGTACTAATTTGCTCAATATTTGTGGATAAGATGCGATAATGAGTTGCCCGGTGTGAAAATTCAACTATGCGAAGTTTTCTTATCAGAGTCACTGAAGTGCTAGTAAGCACTGACTGAAGTTATTTTCTTCAAATTATATGTGCAAAATTCTAAACGATAGCGTTATATCATTTGAAGTGTGAAACTCCTTCCCCGACGTGAAATTTGAACCTATGACATCCGATCTTCTAAGTTAACGCTTTAACCGATTTGCTATAAAGAGCCGGGAATTTCATAATGCACACTGCTCGATATCGATTCCATAATCGAAAAGTGTACCTTCTCATACCTAAAAAAACGACGCCGCATTCGTTCGGCGAATATAATCTTCGCTTCAAGCAGTTGCAGTGAATGAAGGGATTTGAATGGAGTCAAAAACTATTGTATAAACAATACGCATTTGACATATTACATGAAAAAGTATATATGCACTCATGAAATGTCCATGGAATTTTCTAAAATACGCGCATAGAGATTATGAAGCTGAGAGAATAGTCACCGTTTGTTCGGAAGAATGTGACACAATTATTCAAATGTTTTTTTGCAAATGTATTTCTTGCTTGACTAGCAAGAAAGACATTTGCATTTTAATTGCAGGAGAGGATTTTTCAAACAGAGCATTAGAAAACATCTCGCTGGCGATTTTCCAATATGTGAATAATATGAGGAGAAAATGCCCATTCCAAAATGAAGAGAAACGACACTCTAGAAAGTCGACGCCAATTTTTGAATCCTCACCAAGAACAGAACTCAACACAGTATTATTTATCATGAAGCAGGCATCTCTTTCATTGGAGAACGCATTCATGTTACCGTCGATCCCCGCCTTGATCTTGACAGCCACTTGACTGATGGCAGAAATTATCTATTATAAGTCCGAAAATATGTTTGCTCTTAAAAGCATACATTCAACTTTATGGGCCACTCAGAAAGCAAGTAGAAACCTCTTATTCCCAAGGCTTCGTCACGCTTGGCGAGTTGTTTTTTAAAAATACCAACCATCATAGCACTATGAATTCCAGTTGCTAATGGCCTAATTCAATAGTACCATATATGCGCATATTCAAAGCTTTCTGTCACTGAAAAATTTTGCAGTTCAATATTTTAACCGGACCACACGGTTTACAGATCGAAAAGATGAGGAAGGCCTTTTTAATTGGCGAAATTTAAATCTGCGCAACATGGTGGCTAGTAATGGCCTCTCAGTCACCCACGAATCGTAAATAAGAGAGGCGGCAAATGCGAGAAAATTGTTTCTTCAGACAATTTCTGAAAACTGCACTTTTCGGTTGCCTCCAGTTTTTTTCCACACAGTGATTTGCCGTTTACTTCTTGCAATCCAGAAAATTTGCGACCCTTTCTTTAATTCACTTGAAAAAGGATCGAGAGCGGTGTGAGGGGGGGGGGGAGGGGGGGGGGGGGGGGGGGGGGGGGGGGGAAGGGGCGGATGAGGAAGTTGGCGACCATGTGCAAATGGGATGTTGATTAATTTATAGGGCAAACCCCTATATTAAAGCAACTCGCTCTATCATGTCTGCAGCCAGCTTCCACAGAACATGTGTGCTTTTAAGTCTTGGTCATTTTAGCCGGCTTCCGGGGATGATGTTGTACGATGACCAATGCGTTTAGCTTCCATGCAGAACCGTCGACTGAGCCCGTGGCTTGCAATGCTGGCCGTAGCGTAAGGGCAAAACCAATGATCTTCCTATTAGTCGTGCAAGCTAACCATTCAATATAACGGATGGAAGTTTACTTTTGAGTACAAGCAGCTAGAATCTGGTCAAACAAAATTCTTCGCAGCAATCTGAAAAGCAGAGAAAGTTGTGAATTTGGCGCTTGATCTGATTCACTTTGAGAAGGTCCCATTTTGCAAAGAAGAGATTGTGAAGCTGTGCTGTAAATTAGCCAGCGAATAGTCAGTTGTAAACTGCAAGCAGACAATCGTCTACCTGAGTGACTGCTTGTAGTCAGAAAGTTGGCAATAAATTAAAGAAAAAAGAGAAAGAAAGGTGGTTAGCCCTAACAGTTGCAATTCGCACTAGCTCGCACTCAAACACCAACATTCCAACAATAGCGTCACGAAACGATTCTTCGTTGACACAGCTACAGAGTATTCGTAATGTCATATTCTTCACGCAATTCCGCCTTAAATCGAACAGCGGCGTCGGCGAAATATTATTACATACGTTCAGATTCACACTGAAAAAATGTCTTCTTGTCTCCCTTACCAGATATGAAAGCGAGGGAATGATCCTTGAAGCAAAATATATATAAAGGTATGAAAGGATGGATGTGTATGCATGTACGCATACACATTATATATATATATATATATATATATATATATATATATATATATATATATATATATATATTCTTGTGCATATACATTTGCACGTATTTACATGTGTATCCCAGGTTCTATGGTCATCAGTGTAGGGCTCTGGGCTTACCAGCTCCGCGAAGCAGTGCGTATGAAGCGCGCCCTGAAGTAAGGCTAATAGCATCGCCTACGCCATCTAAAAGAAGGCCGTAGAACTCGAAGTAAGCAAATCGTTGAGCGAGGGAGCATTGTGTATATAAAAGACAGCTGTTATTTGCAACCAGCTATTCTGCGGCTGCAATTCGAACACCTCTTGACCTCAGTTTTTCAGCGCACCTGTGAAAACAACTTTTGGCCTAATGGCACACCAAGAATATAATTGTTTGCGTTACATACTAAGAAATGTGGCAAGTTATTTTCTTGAGCAACTTAACGAAGATGTTACTTTGATTTGAATAGCCCAGTTGGCACATATTAATGATTCAAATTAGGGGGAAATGTTTCGCATTAAAATTATCAACTCCTCGTGTGAGCATCCCTCTACAGCTGAAACGAGTAAGGAACAAAAAAGCGAGCAGTCATGAACTGGAAAATCTTGGTGGCAGCTAGAACCTACAGCAAAGAAGCTACGCCAACGCGAACGACTGAAACATATTTTCTGGCATATTTTGCAGGTCGATTGCCATCTTCGCCCACAAGTTTCTCCTTTCTTCAGCATTATTTTGACAATAATATTGGGCAAAAAACGGAAAAAGAGTGAATGAAGTCGGCGGAGAAAGGTCGACACACTATTATCGTCTCTCTACATAACACATCAATTTGACCGGTCTTCTCTTTCAATGCCCCAGCGAGAGCGAAATTCAGGCTCATTGATCGCAATATTTGTCTCATGAATTTACGATTAGTTTTTGAGGCACGAAGGGTGCATCAACTAGCCAGCAAAAACTCTTCTATCACCATGGAAAGATAACTGTCAGAAGTTTTCAAAATTTTTGAAAGTTTTTCGATGGAGTATAATTAATGCAAAACGTAATAACAGGGAACGGCAATACACAGTAAAAAATCTAGCTATAATCTTTCTTTAGCGAAAATTTCCCAATTACCTTTTCTTCCCTTGCTCCTCTTTTACAACATCTCATATCCCTCCTCCATAAAAAATGGGAAATTTGAAACTCTTCGAACCTGAAATAATGCTTCATCGCTCGCCCCTGAGAAATCTTCGTGAAAAGTCGATGAAAAAGAATGCGGGGATCATGCTGCCAGAACACTGTTCAAGTATCAGTGTTTAACTATTGGCAAATAAGCCCAAAACATCTGGCGAGACATTGGCCGACATAACTGTGGGTGGTAACGCAAACAAACTCCGCCAGCTCGTAAACAAATCTATGTCAGCTTAAAATAACGGTTGCACAAAATGGCTTCGACGCAAATGCCACGATAGCAATTTCAATTCAGATCTGTGCGCGCGATAAAGTGGCGCAGCAGCATTTTTTAGAAGACCAGCTGGAAACTAGCCAAATGGCTGAAATTTTGGAAGACCTGTAACTGGAAATTTTCCAAGGTTGCTAAGCGCAGATTTCAACTTCGACATTTTCGACACTCCACCAAATGAGCGAAAAATCGCATTTCATTCATTTTTCAATGTCGTTCGTTGAACAGTTTGTAGATATAGAGTTTCGAGCTAAAGTTTTGAAAGCAGATAGCTGTTTCGATAAACTCAAAAATGAGCGCAGTAAAACGAAAGACGGAAAAGATGAGACAATGAAATCTGAGATGTGGTGCTTTCCAATTAGGTTTTTGTGTGGCCATGCTAAGCAGTTCTTTTAAAATAGATAATTTCAACGGAAAATCTCTGTAAAAAGAAGCTTGGAAACTTTAAAAAAAAATTCGGAGGTAAACAAAACGATATTCAAGAATAGAATCCTTTGTATGAAGTTATCTACAAAATCTCAAAGGTGTGCCCTTAAAGTTGCTTATAAAAGTAATAAAACCTCGAGCAGCTGAACGATGGCCTATAAAAAAACCTTATCTTTTTTCTAATAACTCTTTTGCAGTAACTGAGAAGTCAATGTCAACATTGGTGAGCATATCAAGTGTTTATACCTTCAAAGTGTGCGAACGCCCCACAAAACAAGTTTTCGTCCACATGGAAAACCGCTCGTTTGCAATATTTCCGTCAAAAGCATCAGATTTCTTAGCCACCTTCAAAAGGCTGACATACTAAAAAAAGTCTCTTGATTAGAAGACGTAAAGTACTTCAAACAGAAACGAAACGATAAATCTATAAATTTTTTGATATTTTGGAATAGAAAAATACAGCTACAGAAAAACACAGAAAAATGCACTCTACTTTCTTCTGCCATCCTTCTCACTTTAACAAATATTTGTTGTATCAGCAGCACATACTTTTTTTTATTCTCAGCAAAGATCAAATATTAGTGCTAAAAGTATATATTTTTTCAAAAAAAAGCTCAAAATAACAGGGAATATTTATGGCAAAAAAGCAATCAGCAACTGTTTAAAAAATGTTCAAATTCGAAACGGCTTATTCCAACTAAAGCAAAACTTTCCATTCACAAAATCACTGCTTTGGCGGTATTTGGATGTATCTGATCGGATTTGAATGTACCTGATAGAATTCAAAAGCGCATTACCGAATGCAAATGCAAAGTCGGAAATTATTCCCGACAGATATTTAACCTCGTTGATAGATATTTAGTCAACAATCATTCTCATAAAACTGGTAACTTAGTTTTTATTTGATGATTCGAGGTTGCAAACATGAACTAAGAATTTCTCAAAGAAAAATTTGAAAGGTCAGTGAAAAAGTTATAATCTTTTTCGAAAGATTGGATTCAAGCATATAAAATTTTCCCACTTAGTGGCGCTTCCTTTTGTTCAAAGTGCAGTTTCCGCCACAATAATATGCCTAGGAATTAAGTGGCGCAATTCAATGCAGACCTAAACCACTGAGAATAACTTAAGAACCAATCCGCTTTCATGTGATTGCGACCACCTATTGCGACGGGAGTTATATGCCAAAAAAGCTTTCCAAATCATAACTTTAGCATAATGACCCACAAAGTTGAGTTTAAAGTTGAAGAATGGGGTTGCAAAAATTATTTCGAAAGAGGCGAAACGCGTTCCCGCTACATCTTGACTCGAATATAATTAGTCATTCTAAAGCACAGGCGAATATATGTCTATTCAGTGCGCACCAAAGTAAAGAAATAAAGTCATCAAAGATAAAAGCCGTTTAGTATGCTCGAACATTCAACAACGTAAATTCAGTTGGTTGTTATTATCAAATAAGAGATTACTGATTTCAAATGATAAATCTCGGGAAAATGAAATCGATGCTTGAAGTGTAATCGTTTATTTTGAGGATATAGAGAGACTGATGAAAATTTTGCCGCAAGCAGAGCTCGAACTCGTGATCATCAAGTTTACACACCTGACACACTCACTGACTGCGTTTATTGTAGAGCACCAATTTGGAGAGATTGTTAAGGCTCATAAACAGCTGTCGCTTAATGCAAAGATTGTCAGAAAACGAAATTAATGGTGGATGGCGCAATTGAAGTCCGATAGCTGATTCTGCTTCCGAAATTGAGCAACACGGAGTAGATTATAAACCGAGTTTTAAAGGATGATAACCATAAATCACAGCTACCGATCCATTATCAGTACGAACGTGTTTGCATCGCTGTCCTGAATAATCAATCAGTAAATTAAAGGTAATGAGAAGCATTGAAAACTTTACGGACAGACTCGACTTTGGCGTTCCTTTCTGAATGGCAGACGATTAAATGTTACGAGGATTTTATAAATTTTTAAATCCGGCTACTATATTCAGCAATGGGAGAAATTTCAATTAGCTCTAAATGGGCCATGAAGTAAAAGATGTGCATTAGCAATGAGAAAATCGGAGCGAACGGAATGGCGTTAGTGGCAAACGGATCACAATTACACATTCGCTTACGAGCAAAAGTTTGAAAGCGAATGTACCAGTCGGAACTGTTATATTGCGATCGATGGATCTAACAATACAAGATCACAACTAGTGACCAAAGTCGAAGAGTTCTGAAGACCGAAAGTAACATCGAAAAGCAAACAGTGCGTAAAAAGATTACCTCAACACAACAATGGCAGGATGTTGACTCAGGAAAATTTTGTCAAGCACACTCTCACTAATACAAAAACATTTTCGTTGATCGAGATGAAATCCAAAATACTGTTCGCCTAAGTGAGCAACCAAGAACTCCAATTCGTTTGATAATCATCCACGGGATTTGATGAAGAGGTAGTGATTATCCGTGGCTATTCCTTGTTCATGGGACACGAGGTAGAGTGGAGGGGGATAGGGCAGTGCTTAAAGACACTTTAAAAAACAGCTTACAACTGACCAGGAACCGGGGATGACATGCTCGCTGAGGCTATCTGCAAACAGGGACACACTGCACAATGAAATCGCGTAATTTTGTTCATTGCTTTTTTCCTTTCACCCTCTCCGCGAATTTCTGACTTGTATTTCTATTTTTATTTCTCTGTTGCTCTCTGCAATATAGTCTAGTATGTCTTGTTTGTCTTATGCACGTATTCCATTTGTTCATACTGCATCGCCCACGCTCTTGAAGGTTTATTTCGCATCTTCCACACGTTTTCTCTTTTTTCTCTTACCCTCTATGATGTGATTCTGTCTGGTTATCTCTGTATGTCTGCACAAAGGCGCTCTTCGAGAAGATATCCATCGCAGTGTGAATTGCACATAGAATGCTGCTTTGACACGCACACCGACACACAAAAACAGAACAACACATCACACTCGCAGGCATTCCTCAACACTTCCTCCGCACCCGTCAAACGGACGTTCTAATTGCCTGTGGGGTCTACCACAACGGTCCGATACATGCGATCCGTGCTAGCGATTATCACTAGCCCAGTACCTTTGCGGTCTAGCTAGACAGAACAGCGGTTGAATCACACTTTTAATGAAAGCTTGGCCAAAAAGATCGAGTACAAGAGGGTGAGGGCAAGGATAATGGGTATCGTTCAATTTAATATAGCTCGGAATTTATTCGATAACCGCATTTTAATGAAAAGTTCTAAGATATTTTCTTCATCGCTACGGTAGAGTTCTCATCTTACCAATTATCTCTATCACACAATTTCTCTAACAGCTATATAACTGTGACTTTCTGAGCTGAGGGGATGGGGATGCTGGAAGAGAGTGGTGGGAAAGGAAGTCCAGGAGGGAAGTTCGAGCATCATAAATAGACGCTGAAGTGGTCTCTGTTGAAAACTAACTCCTGGCAAGCAATTTAGTTTAGATGGGAATTAAACGAGTCCGAATTTCCTACTTCAGCAATCATTTTCCTCCACTGTCTCTTTCCCTCCTCCTACTCCCATCCCAACCGAAGCCCTCTTCCTTCAGTCAACGAGAGCAGCAATTCCCCTTCCAAAGAACGCGAAGAGAACAGTATGTGAGCAGTCTCGCTGATTTTACTAATTCCGGCAATTTCTTCAATAAATTTCGTCAGTTCACTCGAATTTCGTCAAAAACGACCAACGCGCTCTCTGTTTCTATAAGCCGTCCTTGTAATGTTACGATGAATTAGAATTCAGTGTTCTCCCTCCAATGAGGTTCGCATTCTTGCTGCTGATCAGCGTTTAATGCAGCAACAATATGGTCTCTGCTTTGTTACTCATTTAAGAATATTTCCTGCTAGCTTAACTCATCCAACACTACTTCAACAATCTATTTCAGCTGTGCTATCAGCGATTTGATTGATTATGGTGTGGACAGCCTATCCACTGTTCTTATAGGGGTGTGACCAGCGTATAGGTTGAAGGGTAAAGAAGCAATTTTTTCATTCAGATCGATGTCAGTAAGAAATGCAAGGAAGAAAGATATTTGAAATTCTAAGACCCAGATGACAGCCTAGACGTAAATGCACAACAACAATGTGTGAGTCTACCAAACATTTTGAGTCTCCCACCTATTCCATCCCATATGGCGTCTAAATCCTGTGCCTCAAGGAATGACGTAAAAGAAGTGAATTCCGCAATTACAATCCCCAAGGGATGTCCATGATAGAGACAGACTATGTTCATCATGTGCGCAAGAATGCCTCAACTGAATGAATGAAGTATAAGTTTAATGTTTGAAAAAAAAATGAAATGTCGGCACATTAAAAATTTGTAGTCGTTCAATGCTCAACTTTCTGCTTTCTAAATCTGCATTTTTAGGGCAACTTTTCGGATACAAGCGAGCGATTGGATTTGAAGCCACGAAGAAGCAAGAAAACGGGAGGAATTTCTGCCAAAAATACCAAAAAAAGAGTTGATTTTTTTTTTTTGGATGAGGATGAATTAGTTTATTTGATTCCACTTATTCAAGGTTCCATGCATGAAAAATATATCCATAATAAAACAACTGGATTTAGTTTACTCTGTAGTGTTCAGAAGTATGTTTATTCTTTCTTCGCGAGAAAGAAGGTTCACAAGTCGTGGTTATTTTACATCTGCAATGCCCTCTAAACTAGTACTGGCTATCGAATGTGCTAATGGTAGCGAGAGAGATAAGGCACGTTATTGATATGCTAAAGGTACGACTCTTTTGGATTTCTCTCATAAAGTCTCTCGTATATTCCACACTCATGGATACGAAAGCGCCCTCCCTACCCTCTGCAACTCCATAAATTACAGGTAGTTGCCCCAATTTGAATGAATGCGCGTGATTCAAAGTTCAGGTGAAATTCTATATGAGATTGTTTTTAAATAGGACATAATGCTGAGCATTTCAAATTGTGACCAATAAGAAAGTGCAGTAGAAGCAATTTCTTACCGCAACGAATCTCATTATTGATGCCATTTTCAGGTACCTTTATTGCCCTTTCAAGATAACGATGCACGTCTATGTGTATCAAAAAGAAAAAATTTGAAAATTTTCGACATTTTTAGTTCACTGAACTCTGGATTTTCCACTGAATTTTCAAAATTTGACCGCCTTAAAATTATTTCAAAAACCAACTT
Organism: Baylisascaris schroederi; assembly: GCA_006503575.1. Taxonomy (NCBI): domain Eukaryota; kingdom Metazoa; phylum Nematoda; class Chromadorea; order Rhabditida; family Ascarididae; genus Baylisascaris; species Baylisascaris schroederi. The sequence continues at coordinate 799,153 of QEWY01004048.1, read as the reverse complement.
GAACAAAATGAAAAACTCGCAAATTGATCGAAAGTTTAAATAGTAAGGTTAAAGATTTGCTTTCTAAAATTATGTATTTTTAAAGCGTATTGAGTCTGAACATGCTTTATAAAAGTTGGCTATGATAATAGAAATATGAAGAGACAGAGAGATGTAAACTTAAAAAGAAAAAAAAAGTGCAAATATAACAAAAAAAAACTTTGTGCAGATTGATAAATCTGTAACTGATACCCATCTAAAAATTTTCTTTTTTAGATATGCATCAGACGTAATCAGCTTAGGTACTTAGAAACTTTACCTTACTGCTTATGTAGAGATTTTCTTAAGATAGTGTTGTTGAAGATAATGCTTCATCAAACAGTATACTTTCTAGTATTTTCTAAGCGATTTTATCTATGCACTACCAAAATTGATAGCAAAATGCCTGTGCTTTGTGCAATGTGTGCGCAAAATGTCTAAATTTTTGTAATAGCAAAAAAAGCAAAGTAAAATGCAATGTCTAAATACAGCGATGCTTAGCGATGATGATTAAAGATCATTTCACGCATTCTAAAGCTAAAAGGCGTGCTTACTTCTAAATGTGTCAGAAATTTATATTCAAAATACGCATACATTATACGACTGTTTGCCTAAAAAAATTTTTTGAAGGGATAGATTTTGGTTTGCACCCAATTTGATAGAATTCCCAATGAATAGTTTCATTCAACCAGAAAAGGAGCAATCAACTGGCTATTCGAGCATGTTGTAGAGTTATGAATCAATATTTACTCAGTGACAACTATATTCACCAGGAGATTATTTAGCAAATGTAAGCATAATGCTCATCAAATGTATTTCATCACACCATAACTACTTTAGGCAAACAAATCGAAATCATAAGAGTAGAAAAGCGCTAAAGAAACTTTCCATACGGTGTAGAAAATAATGAATGTCAATAACGAAACAATTGAATTGTAATAGAATAAACATAAATTTAAAAGCTTGCTTCACTACGGCTTTTGAACTGTTTCGCTGATTTTGCCACTATATCTTCAATAATCAATAGAAATCATCGTAAAACTAGTGCTTCATAATTAAACTAGATATAATCGTTTCCTATAAACAAGTAATTCACTAAGATAAAATGATATATTGCATTTTTACTGCTGAAATGAACCATAAAAGTACGACAGCTGGACGAGAACGAAAAATAAACAAAGAGAAAGCAAAGCGAAAAGAAAGTTCACGCCTTTTGAGAGTAAAATGAGCGTTCAATTCCAGATGCGACCGCAAGAGTCATTCTTAATAACTGTGCAATTTTGTTTCTCGAAATGGGTGGTCTAAGTGAAAAGAGTGAAATAAAAACGTTTAATCGAATTACGAATAAAAACTTTGATGCACAAATGCCACAATATTATTGTGGGCATATTTTATGTGTGGTCGTAAATTTTTTTCGCAACTGTCCGAATGGTTCAAAAAAATGAAGCAATTCTCTAATGGGAATTCTTGTTTTCAGTTGCCAACGTCAATGATATGCTTAAATCAGTGCAAGACAAAAATAGAATTTCTCAAGTCATTGTTTATTTCCACCTTTGGGTGCAACCAGGTGTGAATGGTCGAGGTATAGCCCGAACACTTTCCTCTTGGAACACTCTCAAGTCGAAGAATTAAGTCATGAGCGCAAGATTTTCCCTTCTTAAACTTAGAAAGAATCATTTCCGTACAACTGGGCCAGTTTTACGACAATCCAGCATACTCTTATTTGCTCATTGAATTCAGATTAGTTAAGATTCAGATAGGCCTATGGCATCTGTTGGAGGGAAAGTGATCGGCCTATACCTCCAGCGTTGTGCCCCAATTTGCATAAGTCGAAGACTCAAATCGGTTCCACAGCTCTCCTGCTTGGCCATCAACCTTCACTATGACTCTGACCAGCAACTTTCATTAAGATTTAGGCTTGGCCTTACACCAATCCACGGATGTAATTCTGGGTCATCTGCCCTTTATCATGTGCTGCTGAAGGATTTAGGTGACAGGATCGGGCGAATCTGTTCGACCGATCGAATCTTCCTAATTTATGCCCACTGTGCGATGCAGAATAGGCGTTGACCTCACAGGAATCGGTATAATCAGTAAAAATACAAGAGTTAACAGAGCTGCCATTATACAGTGAATTGACGATACGTAAGCGCAATAAACCTTAAAATTCACAGCTACAACTTATACTGCTTTTCACCTCAAATGCAAAGAGATTTTCGGTGCTAAAAATCGATTTATAATGAAAAGAATGAAAAGAAAAAGTCCCGATAACGCATAGCGAACATAATCGTCTTATGCCAAACTAGAAGCGATATGCAATCCAAATGTATCAATTCACTTCTTAACTTAAGGGCATTGTTCATAATCGACCACCTTCTAATGAATGCTGCAGAGAGAAAACTCCAGTTTGAGGGAAGGGCTTGGTTGGACGATATCGCCATTTGTCGACCAACATGCATACAAGAAAGATGATGAAAACCTAAGAGTTATACAAAAAGTAAATAAGCATAACAAACTTGAGGGGTGGGACGGAGGGGGGGGAGGGGGGGGGGGGGGGGGGGGGGGGAGGAAGAAGAGAGGGAAGGTGTTTGAAGAAAATCGATAGTTCATCCAAAGAGATCGGCATTTCAAGGCGCCTCGGAAAAACATATTTAGATGTACGACCTAATCTTAATACCGTGGATGAAAAACATGCTTTTCAGCACAGCGATGTCTTAGACGAGGAAAGTCAAGTGTTTTTAACGTTTCATTTGTAAATATTCTAGTAGATTCTTTTAGTTGAATTTGATGCTAAAATTTTCGAAAAACGGACTTCGCTTTCCTTCAGCACTCATGTTTCCTCGGTTCCTTAATGTCAAAATCAGGAACGCTATTTCAGGTAGTACTTGCCCTTCCACTCTGGCCGTCCTGCCCATAAAAAATAACGACATGCTTACATCTTTATCTCAATCATACAGCACTCCTTAATCTTATTTACTCAATGGCCAAACAAGAAGAAAATAAGATAAAATATGGCTCTTTCCTGTACTACCAGTCTAGAGCTCATTTATGCACACCGATAATGCAGTGTACGTTGTCAGCGCAAAAAAGGGAGATTGGAGGGACATAGCGAAAGGTAGACGGGGCCTTTCTCATTTCATTGCTTTTGTTAGAGGGCATTAGAGAATTTTTGTGCGACTGAACATTCCAAACCGAGAATGGCTACTCGACGTCGCGTTCCATTTGCGGCGGTGTGCCTCAGGGGAATGTGTTAGGGCAATTCTTTTTCTATCATACGCAAGCGCATAAACTATGTTTTCGACAGCATACGCAACACAACCAGGTTAATTCCGAACGACCTTTAAATAAGTTTATAGGCCGATGAATGATATTGCCTTCGAATTTCATTTCTTTGCTATTCATATCATCTCTATCACTTTGGTCATATCTTATCCCCAAGTGTTTCCTCTAAACTAGACGGTAAGATTACTCCCTTGGTACATGAGATAGCGTATATGATTTCGATAGCAAAATTGATTCTGATCTTCACTGGACACTGAAATGCTCCTCTGTTCAAAAAAATTATCCGAGATCGCAGGATTCATTCTCCGTGTCTTGCAGCAGAAAGGCTCGAGCATTATTGTAATTGATGCCCTCACTGCACACTGCGAACTTATTCTGCAACGCTGCTGCAGCTATGTGTGGTCTCTTTCTCCCGTTTCTGATCGTGCACCCCATGAAGACATTGAAATACGTTTTAACCGTACCGCGTTTGCTGTTTCACCTTTGCTCTTATGAAATCGATTATATTACTAAGGTGAAAACCTTTATTGTAGAATCATTGGAATATTGCAGTTTGAAATTTGACATAATTCTCTGTTTCAAGGCAGTGCTTGATTTTCCCGATATTCCTCTCTCCGCAGTCTTTAACAGATCATAAACGGCATAGACATGAGTTTGGCATATCCTCCTCGAAAAGTCGTAAAAGCAGACTCTATTGGATGTTGTATGAGATGCCTAAGTCGCTTTGATCACCGCTTTATTGCGAAATTCACATCTAATTTTTCCTATTGCCTGATGGTGGCCATTTTGCGTATTCTTTTTATGCTTTTCGTTTTGAATTTCTCTACACATTCTGTAGACTAGCCAATGGGGGTGTATTTAACCAGTGGATGTCTATTTCAGTCTTTTCTTTATGTTTTTTTTCAATGAGTTTCTCCTTTGCTTTCCGTAAACAATTATGCAATGTTTTTCGTACGAGGGATGTTCAATAAAAAAGAACAAAAAAATCTTCAAAGTATTTAGATGAAGTTAAACGCGTGAAGCTGCACGATAAATATGTATGAAATGGTTTGTTTTCAGTAAGAAAGATCTAACAATTTTTTCATGTGGGGCATCAAGATAAACTAGAGCATCAGATTACGTTATTGTAATTTCTACAATTCGAATGCATTGACTCAATGTAAAAGCCACATCAAACAATCAGGCCATAGTAGCGATACAATTGCTTCCATTATGGCCGCCTAACTAAAACTTCGATCCGCAATAGCACTAACTTTGAGTTTTAACTAAGGCACTTAGGAATATTCTCTTTCGAGATTTAGTACAATGATCAAGCAAAAGCGGTGAAATTTTCACTCGTATTATGAGCTTTATTCATTCTCTCAACCAGATACTCAGTCAAGTTATGTGTAGATGCCAAAATGAGCCAATAAAAAAGGGCCATTGGTATCTTAACCGTAATGAACACAGTTGGGTGAGTCTGAATTCACATTAACATATTTTGCGCCACAAAATATGTACAACATATTTTTGCGTTTGAGGAAATTTTCAAATCGCCTAGTTGTCGTGCACAATGTTGGTGCTTTTTCTGTTCTCGGTGGAAACGTTCAAATGGATTCGCTGAACCTGCGTGAGTATCCAATACCCAAAAGGAACCGCTGGATGTTGCGAAAATGCTATTGTGCGACGTAAAGTTGATTAGATGTAGGATTAATCACTCACTGGCCATTTATCTAAATCTTGAGTCGAAGGTTATTTCACTACGAAAAAAAATGCTCGGATATGTTGTTAGAAATAATTCTGTATAGCTAAGTCGAACGGTAGCAAGCTAGTTAGCTGTACCATGTGGTGCAACTGAATGGAATCTTTGATGAAGTTAACTCTAACATATGTTTGAGGTTCGATAGTAATCTTGGATTTGATTTCTCCCATACCCCCCCCCCTCCCACTTCTTAAACAATGCTAAAGCGCTAACTCACCAACCATGGTGGTAAGAACAACGGCCGTCTTCCAACAGGAAATTCAAATAAAAGTGCTTCGGAGCGCGTCCGGTTTAGAGACCTAAGCTGAACCTAATCTACCCCCCCCCCTCCCATCATGCTAGTCTAGCAGCTTTCCATGGAGTTCCCTTCAGAACATAGGTCCGAGACTAATACCCTTCTAGATAACTTTGACTATAGAAGTGATCATAAACGCATTACACAGCCGCAGCTCTCTACAGAGAATATTTTATGCCCTAGGGTGATTACAAAGTTATCATGTGAGTAAACGATCAAAAATTTGCATCTCCAACGATACCGTTTCCAGGCATCTAATATCTGAATGTCATCCACGAATGAATAAACAACCGTTGAGTCTCGTCGCGTTATGAATAAAATTGTTTACTTTATGCGAATCAAGCTCAAAGTCTTATCGCGATCCCGCAACCCTCCAATCTTCCGAAATAATTTCGACGCTTTCTGACGAATGGATCAACTGTCATTCTTAAAGCGGTAGCGCTTCTATAGAATCAACTGCTAATATGGAGATTTTCTTGTTACCTACACATCGTCTTACGCTTGTTATGTCACATGAAGTGAACCAAGAAAAGAAATTTACATACTATCTCCAGCTGCGCCAACGCCGGTATTCATTTTCCATTCCATGTCACGAATCAACGAGTCGATCTGATCGCCACCTTGACGCCGACTTTGCTGTAACGATTACTTCACTTCATATTCTTGTGATCTGCATCAAAACAAAGAATAAGAAACGAGGATATGCAGAGAAACGATTTGTAATGCATACTTTTCGAGAAAATATAGACAATTGAAAAAAGTATCACTGTAGAAAGTTCTTCCCGGCGAATATCAAGCTAAAAATTAGCAGAAACAAGAATTGATTAAGCAAATTCATGTGTGAAAATATACGGGAATGAAACGAGAGAAAAAGATTGGCAAATTCATAGATTTCTTGAATAAACTTTGGATGATCTTATCTAAAAATTCAATGCAGCACTGACTTGGCAAGCGCCTCTAGTAAGATGGATGCAACACATGCAGATCATTCGCCACTGGCAATTTCCAGGTTATCATATTCAAAGTATCATTTGTGCAGGTCCACAATACCTAAGCATATACGTAGGCATATGTATGCATGCAAGATTAGTGACAGATTCTTCTACACGCTGCGAGATTTCAAGAACACCCTCTTTGCATATAATAATTGACGAAGGGAATTGAATATTAAAGTGGTGATCGGTTGGAAGATGCTTATTCTTCCTTTGGCAGTGGAATGTCGAATGAGCCAATGGGAGAGACACTTTCCCACGTTACAACAGAAACCTAACCAGGGGATAGCTTCCTGCCGCAGACAATCAGCAGGATGTAAAGCCATTTAGTTTCAGCTTCATACGGCTCAAACTAACCTCAAAGTACTAAAGGATGCACTTTTATAGCAAAGGAGTGGCACGTAGAACAAGGAAGATGGAATGTTATTTTTTATTCTCAGATCACATCACGCAAAGCGTTCATCCGACGAAAGATGCCGTTTCTACGAAACGACTCTTTCAACGACCGAATTATGCGGCTGGCACTAGTGATGAAACAGTACCCAATGCGTTTAAAGCAATTGCAAAATTTCGCTCAGATATGCAATAAGGACAACTGATTAGTTTCGACAGAACAAACCTGCTCTAAAGAGCTTATATCAAGGCTAACTTACTTACTGCAACTTCTTTTTTTGGTTCGTTCTGAACAAGCCTTGTTAGCCCTACACGTGGGCTCACCAAACATTTGTGATTTGGAATCAACGACTCGTGGACAACGGATTTGCATGTCGAAACCTTGTATGTGTGACATATTTAGTGCTGAATGAGCGTTCCGTTATAAATTTGGATTCCCCCTCCCCCTTTTTGGAATGCACCAGGAAAAACTGTAACCACCAGACAATTAAGAAGTGAGAAGAAGTACAACGATTAAATCAGTTACGATTATTAGTTCGCTTACTCGATAAAGGGAGTCGAGAGATGGTGGTGGGGGTACGTCACGCAGCTGAGACTGTTGAAATTGATTAGCGATTCGCTGTGATCTTGTTAGACCTGAAAATGCTAATTTTTTAATTGATTCATTCAGTTCGGCCGAGCTATCGTTTCATTCAACTTCTTTCAGGACTCCTTACTGTGTTAATCTAGAATCTCTTTAAACTTTCATATTTCTCATCAACCAAGTAGTAACGAGTTGCTGCAAAGCCAAGAAAACGCGCCATCGCATCCACATGTTAAATAACGTGTGAAGTACAAGTGAACAAAGATGCAACAAGGACACCTCTGGTCATGGAATGCCCGAGCTTTGAAGGTCAGTAGACGCAGAATCAGCTGGCGTCAATGGCACTGACAAAGTGCTGCAAATAAAATATAAATGAAGCACAATTGAGCATACAACAGAAAATATTTCGGCAGGGGTAAGCGGGACAGCGTCTACTAAAAACCCTAGTGACCACAACTTGACATCGCTGCAAATATCTCGACGACTTTTTTACATCACATCATTTCGCTTTCGTTCAAGTGATATTGGGAAGTGGGGAAATTTTGAGGTTTGGTAAAAATGCTTTCAAATTTGCGACGTCCTAGATTTAAGAATTATGAGGAAGAGAGGTGAGCGCCGTCTAGTGCAAGGAATGGAGCTCCCGCGGAAGGATTCCCCAGTGGCGTGATAGAATGATTCACTCTCTCCTCCCCTCCGCCCACCTCGGAGATCGGACTCGCGGATCTCCTATGGATGTCTACGCTCCGCAAATTTCCACCGGGAAGGGGAGCTTTCGGACCATAAGGCCATCTGTAGGGAGGCTGGCTAGGATTAGAGAGTTGAAAGATGTTCGCTTTTATAAAGGGGTTGTTTTCATATGATTTATACTAAAGCGCTGGGTCGGTTAACATAAGATTGTGATCAATTATCAATTTTTTGAAAACCTTTAGGGTATCGTTGCGTTGAAACGCAATTCATTCGATACAGTCATTACCCAAACCACGCGTTTGCGCCACACATTGTAAGGTGCTCCATTCAAAGTTAATGAGTTTTTAAAAATTCTATACGAGTGAACAATGTTTGTCTCAACATACATCTGAATTGATTTCAGAATGATGCAAGAAGTGATTACGTTAATGTTTTATTGTATTTCATCAGTTAATTCTTTTACGTCAAGTTACAACACAAAATATCACCTATGATATACCGGTATCACTTTCAGCGAAGATGTATTAGAATATATCGCCCAGCATTTTGGTTTCGCTTTTGCAGAGCAGACATATATCCATCCACCTGCTGATGCAGAATTAAAAGATCGTCTAGCTGGATTGACAGCTGATCACTGACATGTTCTGGCAGCTCGTTAAAAAAATATAACTGGAACAATTTCATTGCTCTAATTTTATTTATATTTAAAACCCTCACTTTTTCTGTATTCTCTCCTCCTATTAGGCAAATTTTGCGTAAATGAGTTTTTCGATTATATTGATGCCTTAATTCGACAGTGTTACTGCTAATCGAGTTTGATTCCGGATATCACACATCCTACTTTTTTATTGTACATTTCTTAAAGGTGGGTGGATATTCTTTAAAAGTAGTTTAAAAATGTTTCTGGGATGGTATCTTTTTATTAAAATTCATCGAGTATTTTGGTACATATATTTCAAACAACATATAAAAGTTACGGTCATTTTAATTCCCTTCCTGAACACTTTAGACACTATAAATAGATCTGAAGTGAGTCATTCTCATTAGCTCCAAATTAAAATGAACAAATGTAGTCCCCGTATGTCTTCTAAATAACTGTCATTCATTTATAAGGCAGCGTTTTCTTTGCAGAGTGTTCGTTGGTAGTTGATGTTGTAACGGTGTGAGCTGATGTGAATTGATACAGCTACTGTTTCAAGCTCTCCAGTATTTTTCGAGGCAATATGGCGATCTAAATCAGCAGACCGATTTCGTAAGATTTCTGTTCAGTGTTGTTTAACTAACTACGATCAAATGTTGTTTCTAATTCTTATGCGATAAGCTGCTGCTTCTCTAATAATATTTCATCTCCCTTCAGGGTACCTCTTTCGAACATACCACTTTATGCAATTTACTAATGTTACTACGAATATACTGGGGATTTTTTCTGCTCCCGAGGATGATGTGCGCGTTGCGATCATCCCTCATGCAGATGGGGAAATTTTTGGACTCGCGGGAGGCCCCGCAGCGGCTCGAGTTTTGGACATTCGCGCAGGAAGCGGCATTCTTACGGAAGCCCCAACCGGAGGGTATGGGTGCGAACTCCGAACACTAGCGCTACGCCTTCTCCTCTTCGCCCATCAATGGCATATAGTACAGATACCAAACACAAAAAGAACAACTAAACAAAGAAATAGATACGCAGTCACAAGGGGAGCACGGGTCAAAGTACAACATTTCTTCCTTCTTTGAAATGAGTGAAAGATATTTTCTAAGAATTTTGAGTATATTTTTGAGAATTTCAGTATATCAGTAGATCCGATATGAATCTCTGTCGTAAGATCTCATAAAAGTATACCTCTATTTACGAGCTTAAGTTTTTCAGAAGGCTATTCGTTAACCGCTTTCGTTTCAAAGCTTTAAAATGTTGAAAAAATGCTCATTATAAAATCACATTATTCACTTAAATTCCTATCGCTTTGTTATGTTGAAATAAATAAATGAGCAATTCTAAAGATACACTCTCCGCACAAATAACCCATCTAGAATTAACAGATTTATAAACGATGTGAGTCTTGCTTGAACGTGGATAATTCACAATGCCTGCTAATACATTATTTCCTCGGATTCCTCATGTTTGATCCGTAAAGTTTTCGTACCAAGATGTATTTCTGTGAACGCGTAATTGAGAGTTATGACTAATCAAAACTTCCTCCCCGCTCTCTATCCTTCTCACAGAATAATGCAAAGCCAGAATACGTTTCAAGGAAATATACGCAGATCTATGGAGAGAGTCTGGCCAATGCGAAGGGCAACAATTTGATGACCAAAAACAACGAGAAAGTGAATGAAAGTGACGGAATTCTGTCTGATCATAGGAATTTGTACGAGGGAGAAGTATTCCGCAGGTGAGGTTCCTCCACTTCCGGAAAAGAAATATTAAATGGGAATTGGAGATTCGAAATCTGAACTAGAATTTATAGTAAGTTAATAAAGAATTTCATGATTCACTTATTCTATAGTATTCATTTATGCGAGCATGAACGAAAGACGCATACTTCTTCAAACTAGAGGACGATAAAGAGAGTATACAAGGTAGTTAACTTGGTGACATGTTCTAATGCTAGAAGATGAAATAAGACTACTATAGAAAGGAATACAACATATTCTCCCAAGTAGAGATGGCTTGGACGTTCTAATCTGCCAAGATTTCAAGATAAGAGTATTCCATTTGAGAGAGTCTATTCGCAAGTTTTGTGAGGGGCGTCCTCTATCGAAAGAGGCGTCTTTTCGTTTTAAGATAGCCGTCTGTCTATTCAAGGGCGGTTTTTTTATTCAAGCGAATACGGTGTGTAGCATTTAGGAAATGAAAGCGTCGTCAACAGCAGCGATGCAAAAACCTCTTCAACAACAAAACACCGAAGCATTAAAAAAATATCGAGAACAAAACAACTCAACGTTGAAAAGCAAATTATTTTTAGCAATATGGTGAAGCCTTCATCTTGGTCACCGTTCAATGCACTGCTCCCAATGCGTTCTCTCTTAGCGCTCTTCGGAAGTCTGTTCTCGTTGAATTGTAGAAATATGTTTCGATTCTCTACGTGGAAAGCCTCTTGCAGAGTCGTTTCGCACATAGCAAACATAAGCTTGAAAGAAAGAAAAGCCACTCGGATGGTAGCATATTCCTCGGAAGAAGCTACTCAGCCTCATAAAGAATTATAATCCCATCTTCGGCAAAATTTTTGATGAGCCAACCTTGCTGTTTGCTATTCACAGCACTACTACGGACCATCTCAATATATCAAAACGTTTGGGCTGAGCGTCTCCTCAAGTACGCGTCAATATGAAGCATATTTCATGAAGGGTTTTTCTTTGGGAATGTCTACACCCGAGTGGCCTTAAACAAATTTGCCAATGGATAATGTTATGAGCATTTCAAAAGGAAGTCGGCAATACAATATTGACCAAACGTGCACAAAATTATCACCAATATTTATTGAAGAGTTTTCTTTTGATAAGCGATGCTTGCTGTTGAGTGTGGAAATGTTTTTTTTAAACGATAACATTCTATGCATCCATGTATGTATATGCCATGGCCTGCACAAAATTATACCACTGAGGAAAATAAAGAAGACAGGAAGAAATAGGAGCACAACGCGAGACGCCATGAATTCGAAAACCCGGAAGCGAAAACGCCATTGGTGAGATTGCGTTCCCGCAAACGCGCACTGACGGCAGCCACTGTGAAAGTTAGAATATAAGCCACTTGCAAGAGTAACTAATTCGAGCATTCGTTTTTTAGGGATTTATTTAGCACACAAATGGATTTAATCGATGCAGCTGTACTCTCCTCCCCCTTTGGGCGAAATTCCCTTAAGACATCGTGGCCGTTTTTACAATTACATTTCACTATCGCGTTAGTGCATCACATAGTGTCGACAAATTGTTGCGTTCACTAGTAAAAAAGTAAAACGCCAACGACAAGCATTATCATAAATTTTGGCTGAACACATCGACGAAATTCTTTTGGAGCATTGAATTCTAAAAAAATATTCGTCATATGAGCCGGATACACACTATTCGTACCGTCTTCTGATGATATGCTCCCAAGTTGAAAAATTACGCACAACCGATCAACATAGTAGGATGGGATCGGAAGTACAGCTGCCCCGACCTTTCCCAAAAAATTTCTGCTCAGAAATTCCTGAAGTTCAGGAATTTCAGAGAGAGAGCTGTGGGCCGCTCGATTTAATTCGGGAATAACCGAGGCCCTGAATAACTGGAATCGAAAGGCAGTGAGAGATTATTTTGTAATATGCGTATAAAAATTACAGATAAAGAATCTAGGAAGAATTGCTTATCGAAATGTTACCTTGATCTCTGAGTTCTCGTGCAAATTTGGTGCCTTCCTCGTCTGGCTTCCGTGGGGTACTTGTTGAACTGTACGCATATTTCTGACGATAACTTTGCGTATGATGATGTGGTTCCATCAAAGTGTAAGCGGGTGTTTGCGTTGCATAGGCTCGTATCGCTGCTCTTGGATCACTTATATACGGGGAGTCTCGAGCACTACTACTACTGCTGAAATTTAGAGTATACGGTACGTTATATAGGAAAAATATACCATCCTTAAGCTTTGATTTTTCTTTATTATTTCGGACTATGGTGATGAGGTTAGTGTTATCGTGTACAACTTTTACATTTACTGCAATTTTCTTATTTTACGTTTTCAGTTATTCCCATAAAAGTTAATTTTCTATTCCTTCCTATTTTTTACTATTAGTTCAGTTGTCTATACAGATTCTTATACTAACAGGGTTACGCGTTTCGTTCTGACGATGGCCCGCGCATAACTCAGGTGCACACGTCAACGGATAAGGGCCGAAACGTGGTCATCTTTTGTTCTCATAGGTAATCTATTCGGATCTTACTTCTTGCATTCTTAACAACTATCTAATCTCCTAACAGTCATCTATTGCTTCTCTGCTCATACCCGCGTAATGTTTGCTACTTTCGATCTATGGATCATTTTTTCTTTTATAAAACCTTCAAAAATTAAGCATAAGAAGTGCTCCCTCTAATTTCACTACGACGCTAAAATATACAAGGGATAGGGGGTGTGGCGCCATTCAACTGCTTACCACCATCTAACCACTTGAGTATTTCGAGAAAAAAATAAAAAGGAGATAATAAAGTGACATTGAGTGGAAAGTAAACTTGCAATTTTGAAATTTGAAGAATGTAATATACAAATCGACAAGACGAACTAAAGATGGCTACTGAGATTATAATGTAGAATGGAACGATGGGCGCAATTATGTTAGAAAACCATAGAACCCGTCTCCCAATAAACGGCAATAACTGATTGCAGCTCATCACTATCCGACTAACAAAGCAATCGAATGCTTGTTGTCTCTACAGTTGTAGATGGTTGGTCACTTATTGAGGAAGGACGCAAATTGCGCGTTGAGCAAAGCGGGGTTTACTATTTCCCTCTTATTGCAATTTTTACAATTTGCAAATTAATCTCATAGGAAGTGGATACTGATGTCTTTTTATACTAAAGTGTTTAAAGTTATATCAAAGAAATATCTAAAGATATGCAATTTCTTAACCACCAACTAATGGCACATGGATCGTTTCTAACCACTTATCGCTTCCAACCTATTTCTTATGCAAGATCTATAACTTTAAAAAAATTCCAAAGAAAGATTTCCGAACGACTCATTCCTTCCTCAGAACTCTTTTTTGCCAGTTCAAAGAAGAAAGCTCTCCAGGAAAAGGAACCAACAAAATAGTCGCTGGTACAATGATTCAATTAATTCTCTTTTTCTGTACGTTCAGAAGTAACTGGTAGCTAGCTATACGACTAACGAAGCGTATAGCAGGGAAATGCTTCGTTTCTTGGTTGGGTATCATATACCTGTTGCTCAGTTATCGAGTGTTTAGCTGATAATCTCATACAAACAAAAGCAAGTTCAAAAGCACTAACTTTTGTTGCTGATATGAGGACGAGTATTGTTTATATGAAGAGGAAGAGTAAGTTGATTGCACTGGTCGTCCAGTTGTTTCGTACTTCAACTGAAATATGAGCAAATATTTGCATATGCATTCCTTAGGATTAGCCGTATACGAGAACCTATTGCATGAGCTGAGCAAAAGAATTTATAAAACTAAACTTTTGAGCTCATATTGCCGAAAACCATTATGCTACATAATTTGCAAAAGAGTAAAAAAATTTCAAAAGACTTGCAGTTGTCGAAAAGAAAGAAGCAGAATATGATTTTGAAAAGTATGAAGATTCCGTGAATGAAGACAAAGCATTTAGCTGATGAAAAAAAAAAACGAACAGGTCAACGAGCATCGATTAGAGTTAACGATTCCATAAACAGCAATTTTTTCACGTCTTAATTCACTGTAATTTTTCGCTGTTAGCGGTAAATTCGATAAAACTTACATTGAATTTTTTCGCCCTTATAGCTGGCACCTTTCATAAGTAGTCATATGGGAATTCACCATCTATGTGGCTTGAAAATGAGTATTATTATTTGATCTCGTTCGAACTGTTCCAGCAAATTTCATTGACTGATCCTCCTCTTAAGTATTTAGGTCTTCGATATGCATATTGCCATATCGGAATATTTAATAAACATGACAGTTACATTAGCGTATCGTTTGTAAGGAGGGAAATTAACCAACCGAATCGGAGTATCGATAAATGTCGCCGAGCGGCACAGAGTCACGGGCACCAGAGGGCGAAGCATGAAGCTGCAAAACAAAACATCTTATTAAATGTAAAGTGCTTCCACTGATAATATCACAGCTTTACATGTAAGGCTCGGAGAATTTGAATCACTTTACAACAGTCTGAAATAACTATTACTCTCAGATATCTCTAGCAAGTAGAAAGAGGTGAAACAAAAGAAAACTATGTAACTTCCGACGGTCACATGGTCGGAAGTATAGTCATTAGAACTGCGCCATAATTTTTTGGTTTTCATAAGGAAATTGTTTCCAATTGTCTATTCGTAGATTGGTCAACAATGCGAAAGGTCATCATTGGCCTCACGCAAGGTGTAAGTTTCTTGCAGTTAATCACTCTTGAAAAGTGCAGTCCTATCTGAGTCTACGACTGCAGCTGCATTATAAGCGATACATTTCGGCTATTAGAAGCAGAAGGAACATAGCAAAGGGACGCTTGGCGCCCTCCTTACTCTTACTCTTAGCAAGAGAGATTTTTGTAGCATGGAATCACCAATTTTTCAGTGGTACGGAATAGGTTCAGTCGACATTTAACTCAGCTTCAATCGATCCTCTCTTTCAGCATGTGCAAAGTGCAGAACTTGGGCGAGAATCGTCATTACTCGATAAGTTTGCTCCATAAGTTCAACTTTATCCACTAAATGCTCACACAGATGATATTCACCTCATACTTGACAATCGCAACTTTTTGCTGTAAGTTTATGGAGGTATAAGAATCCCAATCTTTAGTTTATAGAGACTCTCCAATTTTTTCATAGCAGCCCTTGATCACTCACACTGCCTCTTCATCAGAATGTTGAAAATGAGCTCTCTTTAATGACCGTTTCTGTTTAGCAGTTGAGTTTTTTATAACTGAATGCTATTATATCAATTTTATTGCTATATTATGCCAGCGCATAAGGATACTGCCCTGCGAAATGGCATTTTAAATCATTGCGAGCGACTGTTCATGGCCACTGTACTTAGCCATCGCATCTGCCCTGGTTTGCGGGCAAACTATGCTTTTATAATGGAAAAAAAATTGCAGCCTACAGAAAAAAAAAATTCGTGAAACAGTGCAGTAAATAGGTGGTCCGAAGTTTCACGAATTCCCTGTACAATATGAGGTTCATGGAAGAAAAGTATTGGAGCGAGAAAGCCGCTCGCTGCTAATACTTCCCGGATTTTGTCCGCAATCTTTTCATTCAGGTCGTTACCACTAAAAACGCTCCCCATCGGTCCCTCCTCCCTCCCTCCTCCTCCCATCCCCGCCCAAAATCATCTCGTAACATCACGTTAACCTCTGACCCTAGTAGCCCCTCCAAGAGATGAAAACACAGTATGGTCAAAGTGCCACTGACTGCTACCAAGCAAGCCATTAAAAGGCGTTTGTTTCAAACAATAGTATTATGCGTTTAGTCATGGTCGAAAGAGGCTTTTCCATCAAACCGTTCCGATTGTTTCAAAAATAGTGAATAAATTACCGTTTCTCTGGTTTTATCTGATTCCATCCATTCATTGAACGGGCGGTCCTGCCGATATCGTCCAGACAAAGGCTGATTCGATCCGTCCACTCGTCCATCGGGTACACTCTCGAAGTCACTTCGTAACGGTCGATCGTGCTGGGTCTTGCGTAGGCCAGCGGCAGCGCACTAAAAGTTTACCAACCTATAATCACATTTAAGAGCAAAGGAACGACACATCGCATCAGGATAAAAGTGCTCAACTCTGGATTTTCTCAAACGTTCCCCTGACCCAAAATCTCTAACTGAGTCATCCGATTATAGTATGTTTGTTCGAAACAGCATACTTATATCTTTACGTGCATTCACAACGGAATTTCAGCTCTTAAGTTAAAGGTGCTTACTGTACGGTGAAAATTTACTGAGTCGGGAAAAGAGAAAAATGTTCCTTCTTGGAGATAAAATTAGAGAACGAGCAAAACAAGGGTGTCTTTTAATGAATCGAAAAATGACTGATGATCGTCGGTTAGCTCGACTTTTAGGCGGAAGTGTCATCACAGCATGACTCCGTCGGCTTGTTCAACTACCCATTAAACTCGTACATCTGTTAGTGGTCGTGATTGTTTCAAGCTGCGAAGGAATGCCAACTTAGCGCGTTTGTATGAGTTAGCGTGAAAGATGGAATCACCCACTCGAACATAACTTAAAGAATCTCTCAGCATCTACTGGTTACGTGAACTTTGAAGCATAATTATGAAAGGGTTCGAGACCTTCGCAGAAAATCGTTGGAAAATTTCTACTTCTTAGTGCAAAAAAGCAGCACTTATGCAAAAGCTTCAAAGATCCGATTTTATCTATACGTCTCCATTCATCTACGTTTAAGAAGAATTCACAAAGCGATACAGTTGAGGGCGATATAGTCGTATTAATATTCAAAAAATACACGCGCCAAACAACATAATTGTTTTTCTGCTCAGCCGACTACAATTCCTGTGGAATTTGATTTTCCGATCTCATCATTCGGTTGAAAAAACTCCCCGATGTATTTCTGATTATTTGTTTCAAATATTTTTTGAGAATCCACTATTCCTCCGAGAGTGGATGAATCGAGAGTGATAAGGAATAAGCTGATAAAAATTGTACACAACAAAGTTTACATTCTCTATCAGACGGAAATGTGCAAAAAAACTATATGCTCATTATGCGTTCTCAGACAGCAAACACAAACAATATACAAGAAAAAAAAGCTGAAAATACTATGCGTCTTTTAATTCACTAAACAATAGGATAATCAAGCAAAGTTTGTATATGGATAAAAGCAGTGAAGCGGATCACGTTCGAATTGCTTCATTCCATGAGTCGCTATTGGCAATGGCAAATAAACCACTGGCCTCATTAATCTCCATACTCTGTCAATATCCATTCGACGAAGTTTTGCCATTTGAAGTGACATCGGTTTCCAAACAAAAAATGAATGCAATCAGGAGACAAGTAGAGAAGCTGGCATGGTATGTGCTTTTTGCATCCCGTTCAAATGAACAGCCATTTCCACAAATCGCCAACAAAGGATAGAGAATGCTGAATAACACCTTTATATTTTTTCTGATGCCAAGGTGGCATAAATCTTCCCGAAGATATTTGTTTTTTTTGCTATCCGATTGTATAATGGGCACAAATTGCTAATAACTCCGTCCAAAGATGACGGATCAATGCAAAGATAGCATAGAAGGTCATTCTATGGAGCATATCATGTCAGTCAAATTTCTTGACTAAAGAATCAGCAATTCGTGTGTTGAAACCACAACAGACATATATACAGGCACGCGAACAGATAAGGAGACACTCATATGCACAGATACTATATGCGCTTTGCAAACGCAAATTTGTGGATGTGCAATGAATGAGCATTACTGTGTGGTTCACAGTACGCTAGGCAACTTGTTGTCAATATTTATTGTCGAGTGGACCCTTTACGCTTATTAACATCGAGGAAACACCAACCTGTAGTGTCTGAGCGTCCAACCCGGGAGCGGGGGACTTGGACGGCGCTGAAAAATAATCTATGTTAGAGAAGGGATATTTTAATGCCCTTGAAACCAATATTTCATTAATCAGTGGCGCATCTCACATATAACATTATTCAGGATGATATGTGAAGAAATCAATCGATCCAAATTAATATGCATTAAAATATTGTTGAACTCTTTGCTAGCAAATAGCATAAACATTAGCTGTAATCTGTTACCCATACATGATAAAACTTCTATTTGTTCCCAAAGTTAGCTAAGTTCACCCGTCTCCATCTTCTCATCAAGCATATTTCTCACGGAACACCGGTAAATTCATAAAAATTTTGAATCATAGAGCAGTATAGATTCATATTTGCTTTCCCGAATTCAAATTAGAAACATGATAATAAGTATTAGTCAACACTCGCTAACTTCCGATGGCATCTACCATTAGCCTTCAAAATGCCTTAGTTCGATATCAACTCCTCCGTTGTAAAGTTATCGTTGCAGAGTACTCAATAGAGTTCCACAATTTCAAATTTACAGACTTTAGAGAAAGAATTTAGGCGAAGAACTAACGAGGTACGGCAGAACGTGTTTCTCGGTTACTATAGGTTGATGGCCTCCCGCTAGATGGTAGAAACGACGACTGAAAAATCAACACATTGCGGCGCAAACGAATCACCCATAAAAACAGCTTATAAGTAGCATCAATCTAAACCAGGATGCATCAAAGACTCAGTGAATTTTAATCTCGCAATCAAATGATATACGTCGGCAACGCAAAATGTGGGAAAAATTTGGTACGGTAACTGTAAAATCTTTTAGATTACTCAAACGATACATCGAAAACGTGAACGTGAAACAGATCACTACTGAGCGAAAACAAAATCAAAACAAAAAACAACACAACAAACAATCATCTGAACCTTCTTCATGAGAAACAGAACATTTTGTTAGGACAGTCCACTTTGGAAAGTAGTAAAGTTTTAAGTGCTACGGAATGAGGACAGGAATCAAGTTGCCACCGCTGAGAAATAGGACAGTAATTAGGCTGCAATTGTCAAGAAATTAAACTAATACTAAATATTTACGTGCTAATAGCAGAGGTTTCGAGTAGAGCTTTTTTCCTGGGCACTTACCTAGAGCGCCTTAGGTGCCAATTAGTAGCATGAGAGTTCGAATGTGCATTTTATGAAAACCTCACAAAAAAGTTCCAAAAAATGCGTCTTAGCAGCCAATACAGTTTGCAATGCAAGCTTTAAACATTCTGCTTGTATGAATATAGAAAGACCACTCACGGGATTGTGTAGAGGGGGTGGAGGAGGAGGGGCTGGGGGAGGCGGCAACATTCCACCGCGTAGCCGTGGTGGATCGCGTCGGAAATATTGCTGTATGAGCGGCTGCGTCCTCTGATCCTGCTGAAATCGGCTCCATTACAAATTGTATCGATGCTTTCAACTCATAAGATTTTTGAATGGATTCTTCGCTTTCAAGTTCAAGCGCAGTAGATGTAAATCGACTGCCGAATTCGATTAAGAAACCCAACTTCATATAGATCGTTACTTTGCTTTCATAGTTCAGGAGATCATCCTCTTGGCACAAATATATACAAATATATATATATATATATATATATATAGTAATGTTGAGCAGCAGAACTGTATCGGCTTCACTGCATTTTGCTTCGCCTATTACCACAGGTGTGATGTGACGCGCATGCATTAAAATGAATCATTTTTTTAGTGGGAGGAGTATTACATACAAGAATATACTATCTGTTGGCAAAGAAACTTTACTAGTAAGGTTGCTACTAAGTTGAAGGATTCACTATTAAGTTCAAAAGCAGTCACAGGTAACTAGATCAGTGAATAATCGTTGAAGTGATCGTATCAAAAATAGTAAAAACCCACGTAACAAACTGATAGACACAGATCAGTTTGTCATTAAAGGCAAACATATCAAAGGCAATATGCGCAAGAGTTGGTTTACGAAAGAAATAGAAAATCACATAAAATTCGTCCCCCCAAGTATGTGACACACAAACAAATACTCCAGCTTCCAATCAAACCCACTTTTCAACTCGCACATAAAAGGAGCTCATTGCGCAAAAGCTTATGATTTTGATACAGCCACTTCCACAGCTAGGAATACTTCAGGGATTCTCAGCTGCAAGTGGAATGCGTATTTATTGCCTTTGCCGGCGAGGATCCAAAGTGCCGATATTTCGGCTCATAAAACATGCCGCTGTCGATTCAACAACGTTGTTCTATAGTTGTTCAACCACAACTCTACAAACTAGAGGTCATCAAAATCATACACACTTTTATCAACTGCTGTAAACTTGAACTTGATCCCCTTCCCTCCACCCACTCAGAGAGCGTGTTTTCCCACTTGTTGTAGCTTGTGTTCTTATTTGTATCGCAATCATCACTTCTCACTTTGCAACAATTCGAAACGCAAACAGCTTCAAAGTGTGCCATTTTCGGGTTAGTTTGGTCATCGAACACAACAAACTTTAGCACACAGCGTGAAAAATTTTCAGCTCTCTGCATCCTTCAAATTGGTGCACAATTCCAAGATCCTATTAGGAAACGGACAGCAGATCTACTCATAAAATACGGGTTTTAGCCGCTTGTTGTGGTACGGATCCGATATGAAAGTAAGGAAGGAGAGAGATAAAGAGGTAATATGATGAGTGAAAACCTCACATAAGAACAAATTCTGTCACACATTCCTATTTGTCTATTTTTTCTTATGTGTTCTTCTTCTCTCCCCTGCACAAACCGTGCAGCTATCCTTAATCAAACATAGCGACATTTTATGCAGTTTATATGTGAACAACGCATCAAATCTCCTTCAGCAGAGATTTTAATCGTGAACACCTAATGAATTTTAATGCTAGAGAAGCAACTGTTAGGAGCTTTGTGCGTTCACTGCGGAATGCAAGCCGGTTTCGATAGGCTGGCAAGAATCGTGTGTAATATTCTAAGAACGATCAATTCACATTTTAATGACAACGGCAGTAAAAACGCCATTGCTTCTGTCTTCTATTACTCATCCGGCTAAACACTCTCTAGTCATTTAGTTCTCACTGCATACTGAAGTAAACTCGCATTCACTTGGACACACTCAAAGAAAATGAAATTGACATCCTCGCAGACATATCTACACTTAAATATCAGACCGTTTGGGCATAATCAGAAACATCAGAAGACATCAGAAGACGGATTCTTGTCAAGACATCAGAAGACGAATGAGGCAGGTTCTTGTCATAGCAGAAAAAAGACTCCTAAAAATAGAAAAGTATTCATGGCGGTTAAACTCAGCAGTGCTCTTAACTTATGTGGAAGTAGTTCGTCACACCTATCAAGTAAGCTTTTTTTTCTCACATAAAACACTTTCTTTGGCAAATGAAACAATTTTTTCTTCGGCCAAAGTATTTCTTTTCTTAGACAAATTCCGAATGCGAATGACTGAAGGCCTATATCGCAACAATGTAGAAAATATTATGGAAGAGTTCCACACAAGGATGCCAATGCGCACATATTCGACAACAGTGATGAAACCATTACCATGTAGCCATACAGAAGAAAACAATGGCTAAAATTTAAACGACAATATGTCGGGTATGTTGTAGAACAAGTCTCTAATCATTTTCTTTCGTGCACCTATACCGTAATACATCCTCCACTGCAACCGCTCGGATACGAAATAACTGGAAATTATGCGAGAACAAAATGTTTTATCTGAAGAAAGAATTTACTTCATCAAGAATAAAACATAGAGATAAAGGAAATTTTTCGTCTAAAATTAAGCTTATCTGACGACACACGTATTAGATTTGAAAAGAAAAGAATTGTTTTAACTGAAGCGGGAAAAGGTTCTTAATACACGTTTTGGAAGTTGAACGGAAAATTGCCTCACTAATGAAATTAAGCATATAATCAAGTGGAAAACGAAAGATTCTTTTAAGACTGCTAATAACAAATTGTCGATAAAGTTTCCAACAACGCCGAACTTCTCCAAGCTATAATCAATTGTTTATGGCTCTTTAATGACGCAGCTGCACTCCCGGTTGTCACGATTGCATTCTGCACTTTTGTTGAGAATTAAGCAAGCGCTCTTAATTTTGTCGCATTACCCTTCCGGATGGACTTCTTAGATGTAAGGATTGACAAATGAACACAAAGTTCAAGTGGGAATCCACGTTTGCCATTTACCTAAAGTAGAATGAACTAGAAGGCTGAGATGTAAGAGTAGTTTTAGGCAGTCTCTTGGTGTGCACTTTGCAAGCAGCAAAGAAATTAAAAAGGAAGGGAATTTTAAACTTTTGTAGCGATTCTCCATAGATAAACAAAAGACAGAAGATTTTCAAATAAATTATACAGTTGCTAATGTAAGCAAAAATTGTTAAGCAGAGCGCAGCAAACGAATCAGACGCACAATGAGTGCTTCACGTAGAAGAGCGCTCTGTCTGTAATAAGCCACGGTGTCACGCAACAAGAAATAAACTCATTTACAAAAAAATTATCAATAAATGTGACTCAATAAAGATGACTTCACTTTTCAGTTACCTCGTTACATATAATATTGTAGCGTATTTCACAGTTCACAGTACTCCCCGACAGGAGAAACTACTCACTGAGAAAATAAATAAATCAATCCGGTTGCATATTTCATATGACACAGCGGAGCTGCTATTTCCGCAGATATTAAAATGGCATAATTTATATTCTACTTTCTCGTATTGGACATTTCAACAATCAAAATACAGCCGCATAAATTGCTGGAGAAATTCAACTTCTGGATGGTTGGAAGTAGGTGCATTAGATATGCATCAAGGCGAACAATTCAGGATGAGAGCATGCGTTTACAGCATCCACGTGTACAGATTAGGAATATCGAGTTTCCCATACTCGTATTCCTTTATTGACAGCCTTAGATCATCTATAAGGGCAGATGATTTCCTTCTCATTGTAACGTTCCTGATCGTCAAAACTTGCACATTTTACCTAAGTATCACTGATAACGCTAGAAATAAGGCTTTTATCCTCTTACACTGATTAACTGTTTCAGCTGGTATATTTGCACTTACAACTGCAGAACCATACTCTATTGCCCTTGATATAAACAAACTTTATGCCTCAATTACTGAAGCTCAGCTGTACACAGGTGCAGATAGTAATCTTCAGAAGTTCTAGTTCCACCCTTGAACTGTCAAATGTTCACTTCTGGTCAGGCCAGAAAGCTAGAACTTTCATTTGGAGAAGGAAGAAAGTTTTGAACGAGGATAGCAGAAAATTGGCTTGGGGGATTCGAGCGGAATCAAATGACTACATCGCTTCTCAAGAATATATGTTTTTTAGAAGGTTGCCAAAAGCAATCCCTACTGAGAATTCCGACGTTCATTCACTCTTGCTTGCTTGAGTAACGACAGTGGATGGATTGTGGAGGAAGGGATAATGAATAAGCGTCTCTTAGCACTTGACGTTGCTAGAAACTTGCTAACCATCAGCGGTTTCCGCCGAAACTTTGGTTCGTTTCAAAGCCTTCTCATCTCCAACAAAATATACTTAGCTACGAAATACGCTGTTGGATGGATCACAATTCCAGCAACGCCTATCATGTATCACAGACGATTTTCTTTTGGGTCCCGTGATTAACTTTAAAAAAAATGAAACAAAGATCTCCATCACTTATTTCTCGAATGCAGCAGAAATCGTAGTGGAAGAACACCACAACTATGAGCAAAAACTACGGCAGAAGAAGTTTCATTTGCCGCAACAAAGACTACCCAACCGTTTTGATGAAGTCTGTATAAATAAAGGGAAGATTTTTATAACAGTCGATGTTCTAGTCTATTACATCCTTCACTTTCCTGTTCGCAAAGTGATCATTTCACTAGCAGCTAAATCAGCCGGCATTACATGAGTGCATTGTGGTACAAGTTTCAAAAGTAAATGCCTACAATGGCAATCGTAGGTTACTGTAGAGATGTAAGAAAAGACTAACATATTGAAATCCTTAACTATTCAACGAGAAAATACGTACCCGGGGATTGGGTAATGAGGGAGAGGCGAAAGGTAGCTCATGCCACAACAATGTAAACCTCGGTCAGAGTGCGCAGTGCAGATGGTGGAAGTGTTCGGCAGCCCCTTTGGATAAGCTTTACACCTTTTGCTGCACTTCTCTGCGCTCTCTTCGCTGCCCGCGATCTGTGCGTCTATCGAAGAAATGCTTTTAAAAATAATTCTCGCAAGTCTCTCATCGGCACATCTGCAGCCCGCCTACAGCAACGAGTACTGCAGCTTTCGCTGCGTGCGATATGACGATTGTATACCGGCCGCTGAAGAAATTCGGTAGACTCACATTCGGCGGTTATAGCTTACATCCAGAGACGACCTCCTGACTCACTCATACAAAAAATGAGCACATGAGTGGCTCACACAACAATTATCCTAAATCACCTGAGGACGACTTGGCACACCAGCTACATCGTATTAAAGATACGAGGATCATCCAGTAGCTACCAAAAAATTCCATTCTCTAAGTATGATTGATTCTGTAATCGCCCCCATTTGCTTCGTCTCATATCTCTAAAGAGTAAGAAAATGACTGGAGTTTAACTATCCCCCCACTGAAAGGAATTGTAGGAAGCTCGCCTCTTGCCTCTTCATTCCCGAACTGATTCAAAGGGAAAGCATTTTCTACATATTTTTAGCATTTAATCCAATCGCGATAAAAAACAGTTAATTTTAATGACTTTTCTTGCTCTTCGACTAGACGTTCATGTAAAAGAGATCCTATTTACTGCTTGTTCTTCAACATTTTTTTAACTGAGAAATTTCCCATCTTCACTTTTCAGTACCCGGCCGAAACGGAATACTTTCCACCCCTCGCAAACAGCTGGTTCAGCCGAAAAATACTGCAGTGTAAACACGTGATTCGAAACACTCGTGAATCCACTTATTAGAAAGAAAGAACTATATTTCCGATCTAGTATTCTTCAGCTGCACTGTTGATGCCAACAGTGTCAACATTGTACGCTTTGGTGTGCTTCTGTGCAAATGGCTGTATATGCGAAAGACTGTAAATATTCTTTCGCCACATTAGATCGCTTCAAAAGGAAGCTACAGCAATGTACCTTGCTAAGTACAACCTAACGGCTTGAAAATCATTGTGGTCGAGGTGACGCATTCAGCAAATGCTATTATGGGATGATTCACGATCACTGCTATCACGACGAGACAGTTAATTCTATCAAAGTGGAATTGTGATTCAACAAGACGTTTCATTTGCAAATGAGATGAAGGTTTGCATCTTAATCGCTTCCAAATCATCGGCCCACACACGACGACGAAATATCTGCCGATCACCTCGCCCCCACACTGATTGCACTGAGGTTACGCAGACAGCAAAATTCACATCGGGGAAGGGAGACATAAGTGACAAAATGTGGAGGAAATCATGACGGCAAAATGACCCTCGCAATAAAAGCCGAAGGTGATCAGTCTAAGGGAATCCGTTATCCTATTTATCGCCGAAAATCCCACTTGATTATAAGACCATAAAAATTTTGCAACAGAAAAAGATTTGGCTTAGCATTCTTTCAGCGGAGGAAATAATCTCCTCATGAGTTTTTTATTGTCATCACTGGCACAGTTACTCACTGAAGCTGCTAATCAAAACTTACCACCATTTCTACCAGTATTTAGTTGTCACATCGATTGCTATTTATTATGCTAGTGCCACCTATGTCATTCGTTACAGCACCACACCCAGTATTAATTACAAGAGTCACCGATACTGCTTATTACTCAGTAGTACCATCAGCAGTACTCTACTTGTTACTACATTCATTTCTGCTTATTATTGCAATGCGTACCTATAAGGGGTAACCAATGGATCATAGATCAACTGCTTTCGGCAGAGCAGAGAAGCGAAGACATTAGAGAGCAAACCCTCTATAAATGCCTTGAGGCAAGAGTCGGAGCCTATAAAATAAGAGTGTATTTGCTTACAGGGATCGGTGTGCTTCTAGCTTTTCACGTGAGGTTGCCGTGCTCGTGAGAGTCGGTTCGGACCGTAGTTGCGCGCAATCGGACCGTTAAGTTGCCCGGACGTGAGGTGTGCCCGGTGCTCTTTGACGCGGAGGTGGCACTATTTTTGCCAAGGTTCTGTTGAAGCGGCGTCACCACTGACGTCGTGTTATCACCTCCGCCTTACTGTTGTTGATTTTTTAAAGCCACAACAAAAACCTCAACCTCTTGTCTTGTTGCCAAATTACACAGCATCTGGTCAAGCCTTGTGAGAGAAGGAATTTGGGAATCCTCTAGGGGCAAATGGAGAATAGAGGGCCAAAACACGTGCACAAAACCCTTATACATCAGCCGATTTTACTTTCAAACTACTACTACTGATATTCTATTATTAAGTCATCAGTTCTGTTAGGTTAATTTACCTACTAATGCTACCGCGACTATTTCTACTACACCTAGCATTAATTGCCACTGCATCAAGCACAGAGATTTTGCTGTCATGCTATTGCTGAAGCGTAGCATATTGCTATATCACCACCATTAATGTGCTGGTGCATGCAGCGTTATTGTTGCCAATGATTTGCAAGTTTTATTACTTGTAACTGACACGAGTAGCAAACAGTGACGTTGCGAGAGAAGGTGAGGACGAGTAGTGAACAAAAATTCGTCGGGTGAGAGGAAGAGAGGTGATAACGCCGCAAGTTCTAGAAAGAGGAGGCGATGAGGGACTTTTGCGATTATCGACAGGAAACTATCGAAATCTTCGCTCACAGCACAAGTTTTATGAATAGTCGGTAATAAATGACAGAATGCAAGCTTTAGCACAATTGCTCATAATTTTCTGCTTTGGGAAAACGATCAAGAGGTGCAAGATAACACAGAACTGAGCTCAATTTTATAATTAAGAAAAAACCCATTACCACAGTTCAAGTTCTGATCTGCACAATAATGCTGGACCACTTAAACCCGATATTGAAAGTCAGTGAAGAAGCACGTCACTTAAATAAAAAACTATCACTTCGGCAAGTTAAATGAGCGAAAATCTTGTACGCATTTGGATGTTTAAAAACACTTCCAGAATTTATCTATCAACTCGAGGAAATAGCGAACAGTTTTGGCTTTAGTTTTTCGCGATGCGACTTACAAACACAAATTTGCAAAAGAACATAAAAAAGGACCAATTGGCAAACCAAGAGCGAACATTTCTAAAGGCAATCATGAATGAGGG
Source organism: Baylisascaris schroederi (assembly GCA_006503575.1). Classification (NCBI taxonomy): domain Eukaryota; kingdom Metazoa; phylum Nematoda; class Chromadorea; order Rhabditida; family Ascarididae; genus Baylisascaris; species Baylisascaris schroederi. Next base: position 771,700 of record QEWY01004048.1, on the reverse strand, counting down.
CCCGTTGGGAATTTGACTGACTCAAAGAATGACTTAGACTTTTTTGCCTCAGAAATTAGGAAGCTTTTGCAAATTAAGCGAACGACGTGAACATGAACCACGCCGGAACTTATAATCTATATCAGCAACTGGAAGACTAACAAAGGATACGAACACCGTTATTAGCCCATCAAATGAGAAGCGGGAATTCGTTTGTAGTATCAGCCCATAAGAGAAAAAAAAATCCATTTAGCCTCTATTAACGATATTACATTTACTTCCTCCTAAAAAACTTTAAATTCGTTCATATCAGTTCACTTAATCAACGATAGCAACATCATAGTCAAAATTTTCCCATTCAACCAGAAAATTTATTATAAGCTACAAGTAAGCTATTCAATTAGCGATCGGCCCTACTAGCCATTCAAGGCGAACTACGGCATTCTAGAGGAAGCGAGCAAGTGACATGAAGGAGACCACATGCCAGTTCAAGTGAGGAACTTGAAAAGTTTTGGAGACGATCGCTATGTGAGATGTTTACTCTTTTTTTTCTTCATTTCACCGCCTTCTTGCCTTCCTCTTGAATTCTTGAAGCCGTAGAGAGGGAATTGTCCTTTCTAAACCAAAGACTAAGATGCGACTGTTCCCGATCCGTCCTGGGATTCTGAGCTTTTATCAAAATTTCGTGGAGAGGAGAGGAGGAGAATCGAGCATGAAGGCATCAAAAAAGCATTTTTCAAAGTCAAACTATGGAAGGGGATTTTCTCGACTCCGCTGTCTGACCTAGTTCAGAGCGTTCGAATTGCTACCAACCTCATAAAGGCGAGCCCTACAGCACTGAGGCGTCAAATAGGACGTTTTTTTGTACGAAATTATGGAAAAGGCACAGGTGTGACCAGAATTCCATAATTTCGTGCTCTGGCTTCCAGCCCCTTCATATCATTGCTTCGATAATTCTGCGGTGAGTGCTTCATACAAAATTACAAGCGCATCAATCAAGTTGTGCGTCTGCGGCAGTTCTGGAGCATCGTTACGCTCAAGACGGCCTAGTTAATCCAAAATAGTGTGGGACTCTCAGTCCAAATCTTGCTTCACATGATTTCGCGCTAACTTCCCTCAAGGAAACCTTCAAGCACACAACTGCTCATTACTGCCAATTATTTTCATCATCAAAAACTTTTAGCAAACTAACTAGCGACGATTTAATCCAAAATAATTGAACTATCGCTTATGAAGCAAAAATTTTCAATAATTTGTTGAAAGTTCATCTTCTGGGCACCACAAACATACAACGGAAGTTTCGCAAATGTACTTTTTTAGTAATGAAATCAACATTTTCAACGACTTTTTCACCTCATTTCTGATTCAAAATTTGCTTGAAAAAGTCACAGGCGAAGCTTGATAAATGAAAAATGCTACAAATACTTGCCACAAGAGTGCCTTCCCGATTTCCAGCACATATTAGTACATAGTAGTCTTGTATGATGTTTAGTTAGCTCATCCCATCGTACCTATTGCCTCTTTAATTCGTAACGTATTAATAAATCTGCCCCTTTACATCGATCCTACTTCCCGCCGCTGACTAGGGGCCGCAAATGTGCGAAAATTGGTTGACGCGGTTAGAATTTCGCAAGAATGCAGCAATCTTCATGAACTTCAACGCAAAAAAAAGACGGAAAGAGACTGAGCAACTGCAGACAAACCCTCCAACATCCACTTAAAATAGACGGAAAGTTAAGGTGGTATTTCACACAAATATTTCTGAAAAGATGACGCAGCTATTCACATATCTATTACTGCAAATCGAAAGTTTAGTGGGGCGAATATATACCGAATGAAAAAAGTTTGCACATGAGTTCAAATAAACAAACTTGTTATGAGCCGATTACCATAGAACGTTGTCCTAGCGGTTAATTATTTTCTTCATTACTCTTCAAAGAGTTTTAATGGAAAAAGTGATCAACTAAACATTCGTCAATACGACCGAGGCATGCTATCATCTAATTTGAGGACGATTGTATTTCTTAATGTTTGGGGGTGAGTTGTTTAATAACAATTACACAGAATTGCCACGTTTGCGTTAACTTGAGCAAAGCAATGCGCCCCTTGAAACAATTATCAAAATCACTTTGTTATTTTTTATAATATTATTGATGCGCATTATTGCGAAGTGAGAAAAAAGCTAATGGAAAAATCATCCCCTATCTTCTTCATTTTCCCCCCACTTGCATAAGAAGAGAGAAAGGCAACGAGAGAGAGAGAGAGAGAGTGCATTGAAGCAAGCAAATCCCTCGTCTCATCAACTGTGCCGCAACTTTTTTAAACTTAAGAAATTTCTCGATGGTATTAAGCAATCAGTTCATATCTGAATCATTCACTAAATAGAGACGAAAATACGCAACTTGAAAATTGTACAAACATTGGCAAAAATGATTGAACTTATACCCTTTCTTTCAACAATTTATTCTCCTAGCGCTTTTTTATTGATCTATTTATATAAAATACATTTGCATCTATTTATATGCTTTTTGTGGTAGTCGCCTGCCTCAGATAAATGAGCCAAAAGCAACTTCAGAAATGACATTTCTACATAAGCCAAAATTACCAATTACAGTCCTATTTGGAGCATTCGAAGAGAGAATCTCATATATAGGGGAAAAAAAATTTAAGTTTGCAAATGGGGAAAAATTTAAACATGCAATTTTCTTTCATAGATTATTTTCATCTCAAAAGGGATAGCACGAAAACGACGGAGAAAGGCGAAAATATTTTTATTATGACAAACTTTTATTGAAAGAGCTAATTACAAATTTAAAAATGCGGATAATGAGAACGGCATACTAAAGTAGTTGAAAAATATCCGCAAATTTGTAGCCGTTATGCTGAATGAATATGAAAAGAAAATGGCTATTACGACGCAGTTCGATTAATTTTTTCTAAAGACCTTCGAAAACGCAGAAACAAGAGAAGCAGGAATCTAATAAAGAGAAAGTCCACAGCCATATGAGTTGCTCAGCAGAACATTCTTCACCTACTATATGACGCCAAATGAGTTGAGAAGTAATTACTATGAAAAAAGATTTTGCTACTACTACTACTATTACTACATACTAGGACATCTCGCGGAATATCTGCTTTTATATTCCGCTCATATGACCAATCAGTTCCGCATGCTACCACTAAATAAGAGAATAAGTGAAATAATGTTTTTAAGTTTCAGTTGATCTTGCCGTCCGTAGAAAAACTGCTAAAAAATCGTTTTTTTTCCATCCATCGCTCGAAACAAAATAAAAACCCAACCAATGCAAAAATGAATGCAAATTTTCGGCACATTTAAAAGCAAACAACTGCTTTCAAAACTAATAGGTCAAGGTGAAATATAGTGCCGGAGTTAATCTTAAAGTGTAAATTTTAAATGACAAACTTCGCAATTCTCACTTCAGTAATTTGCGCGCTAACATCACAGGGTCGACAGGCACGCATATGTATGAACACATGCAAAGACATGACATCGCCAAGATGCATTTTTACAAAGCAATTTGCAAAAACCCATAAAATGGGTCATACAAAAACATTACTCTCATTGAAGAAAAGGAAATTTTCCAAAGCAATGTTGAGATCCACACAGTGGGAGCAAAATTCCGAAATGACCTCACCTTGAGTGTCGCGATTTACACTTTTTTGACGCCGTTGATTGCCTTACTGAAGACGAATCCCGCCGGGGTTCGTATCGATTGTAATAGTTTCAGAGAAGATAGTATGTGTTCACTCACATAAAGACAACTCGTTTGAAGAATTTGCCATCAAAGCGCGAAAAAAAAAACGCCTAGCACGATGGAATCGCAATGGAGTGAGTTTCATTTCAAAGTAAATCCGCGAAAGAAACTTTCAGGAAACCATTGTTAACGACTATCTCATGCTATTAAACATTTCAAACCACCAAGTACTAGCGCCGATAGAATGGACAATCATCTGAAAGCTATAATTCAAACAGTACGGAAAAAGAATCAAACAAACAGCTGTTATGAAGAAATGACTGCAATAAACGAAGTGAAATTGCACGTCAGCAAGATCGAGATCACCGCCGATGAAACCTTGGCATCGAAAAAGCTATTCACCACTACCTTGTTCTAGAATGATATGAACAGCCTGCTCAAATTTTGGATCAACTTTTTGCGTCGAATGAGAAAATACTAATCGCAATATACCGTTGAAGCAAAGTTGAGAGCATATCCCTTCTATGAGTGAGGTCACTACCTTGCTGCAGTGACGTAGAGAGTGCTCGTTGAGCAGACAATAGCTCAGTTTGATGAGGCTGCTTGAAGGTAGCAAGCGAATTGAAAAGTTAGCTGAAGTTAAAAGCAAATAGCTTGTTACAAAAGTTGAAGGCACGAGTTCATTCACGTATCTTTCCAAAATGAAAATTTGATATTCTATTGCTAAATTGTTGAGAAAATAAGAGTGAAAAAAAAGAGAAATGAGCATAACTCATTATTTTGAAGAAAGAATTTTGGAAGAAAAATATCTTCGACGATAAAAAGATAAATAATAGGATGAATTATTTAATTTAAAATCATATTATATAAAGTTCGCACATCAATACTCTAAAAGCACTTATATCACAACTTTAAAAACTGACTTCCCTCACTCCCCTCACAAAATTAGCCAAAAAAAGAGCTGAAATACATCGGAATAGCAGGCATGATATGCGTCCTTGCATAAGTGAAATTATTTTCGAAAAATGTATAAGAATGATGTCATTATACTGAAGTTATAAACAACCACAAATTTTCGGTGAATATGCGCAGCTCTATGCATATTTGCGCTAACAGCACGGTAAGTATAATCGCATAATTTCTTCGTTTCTTTTGCCTTGCAGGCGCAAACCTGACTGTTATTAGATGCGCGACTTGAAATTAACCGTTACAGCGCGGACGCCTCCGAGGCTCCAACAATGGGACCGAACGCACAACGAGGAAAAGGGACCTGAGAGATAATTTTTGGAAGCTCCTCAGCTGAGGAGCGAAATGAACCGACAAGTAGCTGAACCTGGGTGCATATGTCCTGTGATGTTGGTATGTTGACTGGACTGCTCGGTTCTCACGATGGTTATTGGTGTGCTATGAAAAAAGCGCCCATCTTCCATAAGAAATTCAACAAATCAAAGAAATCATCGACTGCCCTCTCAAAGTTAATAGCAGAAACACATGCAGACGAGTAGATAACGCGCCAAGGGGCTGGCGCGAAATGCACCTATGCATTCCATTCACGTGCCAACCAGTTTCATATTTTACAAACAAAAAGAAAGAAAAACAAGTTGGACAGTGCCCTAATGTTTTAACAGATCCGACTTCCCATAGACATTTTCTAGGAAAGGACCGTCTTTTTCTGATTCGAACGGCATAAAATAGATGCGAATTTTGGTCACTCTTAAATATCTACAGTTCCTTTTTCATTTGATCGATGGACGTGAAAGATACTTGTAACTGAAGCTTCGGCGGTTATAATGTTGAGGTTATGGCAGAGTTAAACATCGCACACCTAGACGCACGAACATCACATTGCAAAAACGATTTGCAAGAGTGCATCAAAATATCGCAGAAAAGCTTTTTGCCTATGAAATGTACGCGCTGACTGCTATGTTGGTCAGCTTGTGGAAATAAGTTTGCTCGAAATATGCCAAACTTTAGAATTTTGGAGTACTCTTGGAACCCATTGAAGAGTCAGCAAGCCTAAAGGAAATGTGTTTTCCTAGCAAGTAATCCTTATGTAAATCGAACAGTTCTAAAATGTGAACTGAAAAGGCAGAGATTCATACGACATAATATAACACATCTGTTGATTAACGTAGCATCGCATAAGCGAGCTTATGAAACCTTTGTACAAATGAGCTTTCTACAGCACACCCCTTCATAATATTTGCATGCGCGAGTTCACTTCAAATAACGCATAAAAATGACGTCACTAATAACACCGCATAACTTCTTTTGTTTCTTTCGCCTGGAAGAAGCAAACCCGACCGTTATTCGATGCGCGACAGTAAATCGAACAGTTCTAAAATGTGAACTGAAAAGGCAGAGATTCATACGACATAATATAACACATCTGTTGATTAACGTAGCATCGCATAAGCGAGCTTATGAAACCTTTGTACAAATGAGCTTTCTACAGCACACCCCTTCATAATATTTGCATGCGCGAGTTCACTTCAAATAACGCATAAAAATGACGTCACTAATAACACCGCATAACTTCTTTTGTTTCTTTCGCCTGGAAGAAGCAAACCCGACCGTTATTCGATGCGCGACTTGGTATTAAGCGCTATGAAGACAATCACATGGCTCCGTCGAGGTACGGGAGTGATTGAGCCGAAGTCGAATTTTTGGAAGCTCCTCAAAGTGAGGGGCAATACAACTTAGCAAACAGCAAGGCGTGTTTGATACAGCTTGGCAATGCTGGTTTATTGACCAAACTGCTTCGTTTTTCGATGCGCGACGCGTGCGTGAGCGCTGCGGCGACAGTTCCTTACCTCAGACAAATTATTGAGGCATTATCATGGACGGCTCATTATATAATTTTTGGTAAGCTTCTCTCTGGAGGAGCACCAGGTACGCAACCTTGGTCTGTGCAACGAACTATTCAGTTCTCTTGCTGGATTTTAACGCTTTCAGACGGAACCTGTCCATCTGTGTTGTATAAATAATCTAAATGGCATGCGCATCGTCATATGCATGCTAAATAATTTAAGCTCGAGATCGGAAAGAGGTGCTGTCTGAAACCAGAACTGAAGGTGTCCATCACTGCGAACAACTAATAAAAGATAAACAGTGATAATTCCATAATTCAGCCTAGTCGAGTATTCGGAAAACTTCAGGCGATGGATCCGTTTACCGATTCAAAATGGAAATCCCGGAATTTTCTTTTATGCTCATGACTCTTCCTAAGAATGAGTTGTTAAAGTTAAACGCGATACGGGAAGTTCACCTATAGTGCACATTATGCTCACCAAATTTTATAACTCCTACCCCATTGGCTTCGAAGCTGGAACTATGGGATAGGCAGATGGACAGATATACGCATACGTACTAACACGAAGCCTGTTTTAGTTGGAATTTGCAAAAAGCCGGTAAGAAAACTTTGCGTACATCTTTATGCACAACGGAGAAAAAGCTTCTATAAAATACAGTAGACCGCTCAAAAAAGTCCATATTGCATTTAAACTTCTTCTGCGACTTTTCACTGTACTGTTCCCCTCATTTAGGTAGAAAATATGATTATTGCGGGAAATGTCATAATACATTCAAGAAATTTTCTATGGCTTTTGCATATTACCTGCATAAAATACTTAGAGAAACATCGGCTTTATCTGAATCTAACGAAACGAATGAAGCACTTGCTTTCGAGTATAAAAATATCCTCAAAAGATTCATAACATATAATTTTAGAATCAATTACTCAAAAAGTTTCAAATTTTGAGGCGTAAAATTCCTCAAAGGTGAAGAAAACAAACGTCTGAAGATCGAAGTTAAGCACCTGGCCGAGTGTGCCGCATAAATAGCGAGATTGCCGCAAAATACTACGCATCACTAGATGGGGCAGTTGTTATTTACAGCATATCTGAATTGCAGCACCGCCATTGTTCGAGCACAATTCCTATGTAGCGCCTGATCACTTGAAAACAATCCCACAAATGCCTTTCGAACAATCCCGTTCATTCGGGTCACCTCTGACTATTTTAAGGCCATTTTTGCGAGTTATGGGGACAACGAGGGCCGATAAATGACGTTAACTATGAAAATGTATCGATGTACAATTGAATCCCAC
>QEWY01004048.1:0-32158 GCA_006503575.1 Baylisascaris schroederi | reverse complement strand
GATAAAAAAATAACCTCAACCATGAATTGAACCAACGTTATTACGAAAACACCAAACAAAACATCAAACGAGTAGCTATATTCAAAAATTGTTGCCGTCTGTAAAATAATTCTACCCCGGGCAACGAGCACTTCCTAGAACGTTAGAAATCATTGACTACTGGTTGGAACAACCAGCCAAAGCCAATGTCAAACCAATCAAGGCCTCCTTAGGCTAACCCCTCCCCTTCGGGCTAATCAGGACGGAAATACCCCTCCTCTCTCAACAAACTTCTCTCATATAAATTCTGAGAAACGATCTTTCTTCTCCAAAATTACCGGAAATTTATGGGGAACTTTACTCTAAGTGGTGAGGCGCATTTATATGCGCCTCATCTGCAGGATCAGGCGGAGTGGGGAAGCGAGAGAATTAAAGAAGTGCTTAGCAGTTCTCTAAGGTGGAAAGTTAAAGCTGCATTGAAAGATATGTAGACGTAAGAAAGCTAAGTGTGAAAAGTGTGGTTACCACTGTTCCCCTGTCTGTCCTTGCCAATTGCGACGTTGTCAGATCAATATGCACACTAGCCTAGCCTAACTAAACAGAGCAATCTACTTGGGATATAAGTGTCTAGTTAATTTACCAGCCATGCTAATTTGCAAGAGGAGAAAACGTCATCAAAAACTGACTTACGAGATGATATCGTTCTTGATGAAAGTGCCGAGAATTTTTTCCTTATATTTCTACATCCAGACTCCTACCGGAAGTGCGTTATTCAGCCTGAAAACAATGAGACCATACACATTGCCAATGACAGATAATCATGCATAGAACATAACAACTAATTGAGCAGACTAAACGTAAAGCGACTGTACTAAACGTTGAAAACCACCAGAAAAACTTTTGCAGCTTGTGCATATCTTTACGAAGAAATATCTTTAGGATCCATTTCTACGGAATGTGGCAACGGGACCACAGTAGAGATAAACGGACGACGTACGATTGCCTAGTTTATAAATTTGCAGTCATTATTCGCTAATAATTATAAGCGATGCATAGCGATAAAGCTGCTTATTCGCCCCCTCATCCCCCCATTAATCAATAAGAAATGGGAAACAAGGCCCACAGCAGACCCCCCCCTCCGTTGCACCCGAGATGTCAAGATTTCGACCGACCGCAACATTTTCGAAGCCGATGCGTTTGCATTTCGAAAGATACCGTACTACAATTTTCGTTGCAAGACTGACCAATATGTGAAGTAATACAGCAATACAACTCAGGAAACAACGCCTCCCACCTCCCAACTCTTCCTGAATTTTTAACAGCGAAAAAATATCGACGTAAAATAAACCGAAAACAATTACAGAAACGAAATACGCACCAACAACGACACAAATTAAAGTATAAAGTAAGGTAAATAATTCGAAACAAACATAAACAATTGCTACAAAAAGCATAAGCTATAAAAAAAAACTGAAGTAAGAGAACTACCCTAATTGCACCTAATTTAGTAGCAGACTCAGTAAAGAATAAAAACATTTCAACGATGGCTTTATTAATCTAAATTTCAATGCCTCGATATTGTTGATAATGACCCCGTTGAATATGTCAAAACCACCCAATCTACTTCCTTGGATTTTTATTTTTTGGTACTTCTTGGTACTTATTTTGGTATTTGGCACTTAAATTTTGGTACTTCATGCCATCTTTTGGAAGTTTTCCTCTTTGGAGAAATTGCGAAACCCCTATACCAACTACAAATAGTGGTGCATACTATTCTGAGGACAGATAAAGAATAAAAGAGAACCACTAACCATATACTTACACATTTCAACTATACACTCCATCACTGAAAATAATTCGACAAAAAAGCAAACTATACAAGTTAAATTGTTTGAACACTCTTCCTTCCTAATCCCCGCCTGTTAGCGACTGCAGAATCAAGCCATCGTAACAACAGAGATCGGAGCACAAACACCGTTAACTGCCAATCGATTATTCAACCTAGCACGTCGATCAAGTGCACGAACATTCAAACTGAACGCTTCAGTAACAGCTAATTTTTTGAAGCGCGCGACGAGTGCAAAAACCGTCACCAGTCAAAATCGAGTCGGTTTTGCTTGCACCTAACAGGTCAAAATGCAAAACCTCGTTTAAAGATTCCTCATATGCTCATAGATAAAAGCGGTCGGACGAAAGCAACTTCGATCCAGCGCTTATCAGCTGTGGCACTGTTATCGTTGAGGTGACCCACTCATCGAGTTGATCGAAAGAGAGAGAAATAATGAAAATGTTCAGTTCATCGTTAAGCCTTTCCCAATGGAGAATTCCAACAATAGATACCGAAAAATGCCATCTCCTGCTTGCGAAAAAAACTACCTGCATGTCCACAGTAGTCCATTCGCGACTGTCAGGTCTACTCTCCTTCCTTCACGACGCCTGGCAGTCGCGTTTGGCTCCGAATAGAACGACCTCGCTACGCCAATTCCTCCACTTTCAACTCTTTTCGGCTGAAAGAGTCCCGAAAATTGACGGAAGTCCATGTCTGGGCAAAAAGCAGACCGCAGATACGTATGCATGACGGCGCGCACCTCCGTTGATCCCGTGATTGAAGCAACCCTCCGCAAAGGCTCGGAACACTTTTCCGCGATCACCCAGATCGGTCACTAGCTCCGTGAACGCAACTACAGCTCATGCACAATCGAAAAGAAACCTCCGCCTGATATCTTGCGAGAAGGGGGCCACAAAGCGAGACGATGTAACCGCCTCATGACAGCTGAAAGTAGGCAATTCCGATGGCTGGCGACCGAACAATTTTTCCTAATTTTCGTCATGTACTGGCTGCGGGTAGCGGGATCGCTTCCTCTCCCAAGTAAAGGGAAGAAATTGGGGGCTGACCGTACAGGATTCAGGAATCCCCTCCCGAATTCGCTGAGTAAAAGCGTGTTTCCCCACTTTGTTATCATTTTGCTCGAGCTTCAATCTTATAAAGCGTACAATGAAAACAATTTTTTAAGGTCGTTTTTACAGTAGAAGACATTTCTCACCTGACATCTTTTTCTTCCGCTATGACACATGACAAAAATTGGATTTATTCCCTCCTTCTTGCGCTCTCCTCTACATTGAGAGATGGAACTTTAATTATGGCTGTATCAGGCGTATGCAATCCAAAGGAAAGAGAACATAATAGCTAATTATTAAACCTTTAAGCCGCTTAAAAAGATGCACCTCCTTATCAGTCAAAATAACTCCACTGCCTTCTACTCGTTTTTTACCTTCATATATTTACATTGCTGCATAATTTGCACCCGTCCCGCTCCTGCACTCCAATAAACAGCCTAGTTTCACAAGCAAATGTATCACACTTTATACTGCTTGTTTATGAAATCGGAACATGAAGGAATGAATCCTTATCAAACTGAAAGGAAATGAAAGAAACTGAGGAAATCGCTAATAGGTATATAATCAAAAAAACGCAAGAAAAAATTCACACGTACTGGTCGGCGACGTCCTTCTTTGTACGGGCAAGTTGTTTTTCAAGTTGTTTCCGTGCTTCTTCAGCGCCTTCAAATTGAACCTCCAGCTCGCTGATCTTCAAATATCTCAACGTTAAAACTCTATTCACTGATAAAATGCACTCAACACAACTTGAAAATATATAGAAACTATTAAAGTCATGGATCCATATAAGAAAAGTAATCAGCTCCCTCCACATAAACCGAGCAAACTTTCGCGCTCATGCCGGATTGTGAACGGTCTCTCACCTGAACTACAGAAGGTAGTTACTATGACCGCCTTACCTCTGCGTCTTAACGATCTTTCCCCTTCAAAGAGTGCCGCAAACGGTGGATGCTTTCGCAATTGCTTAATTATGCAATCAGCCCCTTGCTAAGGTATTTCTAGAAGCACAGATCACCTAAAAACTTTGATAAAGGAACTTCAGAGAGGAATTTTTTGATTAGACAACCGAACAAACACTGAAGCCTTGCAGAGGAACTAATCTTGTAGAGATATTATCACCCCCACAGAGAGTAACAAGTCACCTGTGGACAGTTATCGACAGTTCCACTATTATGAAGGATAAAATTCAACGATCCAATAATACAGACCCGACTCCTGATTCTTCGAAGAACACCATCTAATGCATGAGCAATTGCGGACATCTTCCCAATGCGCAAAATAAGATCCCCATTCAAAACTTGCAGGTGTATAAAGATGAAAAAAGGACTGCAGCTTCGAATTCCGCTGCAAACCGACTATATCCCTCTCCCCCATTCGCCCTTGCCATCCACTGCCACCTAATTGGGTTCATGATGACATATGCAAAGAGAATAATAAGCAGTTATCTGTATATCGGTGTTTTTCCCACAAGGAAATATGGAAATATGGATACTTTGTCCTTGTTTTCTACCTCTAATTTCTCCCATTTTTCTCCCAGCAATTTGTTGCGCAAATCGCAGTTTTGTTCAATGTTATTTCGAACCAGTTATCACAGAACACAAATTATTGTATTGCAAGGAATTCGTATGAGCCTACCTGCAAATGGATACCTCTTAAGGAAGTGGGAACATCTTTAACAGATGTTTTGTTCAAGATGCTATCCTACAACCTAATTATGAAGTTTCCATCCTATATTCCCCAATTTCCTAAAGACATCTTTAATTCAGGATTAGTCATTATCGTTGTTTTACGGCACCGCTCCCAGCAATCACACCTGAAAACTCGCAATTCAAAAGCAAGGCATTTCAAAGCATTCACCAGCCCAAGATATTGAGTGATAAAATGGCATTGAATGAGAATTATATCAACGAAGGAGAATTTTAAAAAGATAGGCATATGCACAGCGACAGAGAAAGACAAGAGTGATAATGGGAACTATATCTACTTTCTTCAAATGAATATTTATTCTGCATTTCCCCTTCTCTCCTTAATCAGAATAAAAAATATCACTGATATGACACATATTCAGCAAATTACATTCTAGTTAAAATGCCTTACCTCTTTGCAGCCCTCCTGGCCAAAGCGCATATTTCAAAAAGAAATCCTTCGCCACCAATCTTCATCGAATCCTCCCAGATACGAAAACCTGTAAAAAAAATTAGTCCACCTACCGCCTCCTCTACTTAGCTAGCCTCCAGCCTCGGGTTTAGGAGAATGACGCTCTCTCCAACCTGCGAGAGCTGCTCCTTCCTGGGCTGAGAGCCTGGCACCTTTGTAGCATGGTAAGACCTGCCGAGGCATACGCCCCGCTACCATAGCTGCCAGGCGGCCAGTGTCACCGCTGCGCCACGATGAGGCGATGAGGTAGGACTTTGCAGCGGACATATCACATCATTATATATTGACTTCTCCCAGACCTCAACAGCGTTTCCTCTCCGTGTCCTCCCTGCGGCTAATCTCAGAAAAAAAGCTCATATCTCAGTAGGCTATATGCAAGTTGGTGTTAAAAAAGTCTAGTTAGATAAAATAACATAGTTACTGAAAAAAGTAAGTCGCACAACGCAACGAACCTTGTCTTCAGGTGGGACGCTGTACTGCTTGATAACAAAGAAAACTGATGCACCCTTTGGTGACATCTTCGCATCAACTGCTTCTGCAGATAACCGACCGTCATCTTAGCGCGTTCCATCAGCCAATTTTCTTGCTCTTCGTCCGCCAATTGTCCCATAGCAGGTCTTCTCCCAGCTCGCCTTGACAAGCCCGTCAAATTTGAAGTAACTGAAATGAAATTTTCATGCGCTTAGCGTCCAAACACAAATCACACCTCAGATTAGTGTGAAATATATGCGACTAAAATAACGATAAAATCATATCTCCAACATTATTATAAAATGCTCAAATTTACTTCACTTGCTGGATTCGGGGGTTTCATGATGACGTGGAACTTAAAAGAAAATCGTTTAATAAATTACAAGTTCAGAATTCAGAGCCCTCTTGCAGACAACGATGTCACCCTCGCTGCGAATTGCGAACGGAGCTAAGCTCGTACCCCACATTGCGTGCGCACCACTACCGTACTCTACATTCTGCAAGCGGATGTTAACGCCCATCATAGAAATTTGAAAAATTGTAACAGAAACATGCAACTTTTTTCCCATCATTGAACACAGAATATCAAATAACGTCCTGCTGAATTGGCCCGGTGGTTTTTTTTTAGCATATGTTCTCAGCTCCGTTCGCGGTTCCCAACCGGGGTACCATCGTTCTATGCAAGAGTGCCGGATTCGGTGCTACTCAGCATCCGTTCAAGCCAAATCTAGTTCAAGCCGACTGATCGTTGCAACCACCTTCTTTCATGCCTCTCAGAGCTGTTCTTTAAAGTTTCCACGAACTAATCTTAGGCCGTCACTTTTTAGACTCGTGATGCCGCATTACTGACATCATTGCTAATCGACACCACCTATAAACAGCGAAACGCAAGCTATCCCTCAGACACGAGTCCTGACTCAAAAGCGTGTGCATGAAGCAACGCCAACCGTCGTATAGCGTGTGCATTATCACGTATAGGACAACAACGTACCATCGTTCTATGCAAGAGTGCCGGATTCGGTGCTACTCAGCATCCGTTCAAGCCAAATCTAGTTCAAGCCGACTGATCGTTGCAACCACCTTCTTTCATGCCTCTCAGAGCTGTTCTTTAAAGTTTCCACGAACTAATCTTAGGCCGTCACTTTTTAGACTCGTGATGCCGCATTACTGACATCATTGCTAATCGACACCACCTATAAACAGCGAAACGCAAGCTATCCCTCAGACACGAGTCCTGACTCAAAAGCGTGTGCATGAAGCAACGCCAACCGTCGTATAGCGTGTGCATTATCACGTATAGGACAACAACGGTTGTCAGAACCCACACATGGAGAATTCCCGCTGTCCACCTGATATGCAAGGAGCGAGGCGACAACCCTTCCTCTATCAAAGTGAACAGCTTATAGTTTCATTCGGCTTCACACGAATTCTAATGACAATATAAAAAACGGCACATTTTACTGCCTCAATAATATAGCTCACACAGGTTTTCCTCCCCCTAACCAGGAATTTTAAGGATATTGGTTGGCATAAGGAAAAAGTATTCATGAACAAAAAATTAACACCCTACCTATCAACAATACAACAATAAAAGAACTCGACGATTCACATTCAATTGCATCAACGACCATTAAAAACACACAACAGCTGCACCACCACACGCAGCCTATACGTCGTGCCTCGTTGACACCGCTTGCTCGCCAACTATTACGCGTCGCAATTAACGTAACGCTAGACATGCGCCACATTTTCAATGAAACTTTATATATAAGCTCTAGACCGCCACATGTGACATCCTTATCTATCTTAAACTTCAACAAATCAAACCTCCAGAGCAATCGTCGTTACTGAAGCAAGTCTTCATCGGAAGGTATCTGCACTTTCGCTGTCCTCAGCACGCGACCACCGTCCCTTGTATATCACTAAAAATGCACTCTTTAGACAGCAGTCGAAATAAATAGGACAGTAACCCCACTGTGCATTACTAATCCTTAGACCACTAAAATCTCAGGAAATAACGTTAATGTTCTAACATGTCAACAAAACGACTCACTGAGACGCTTAAAGGAAATGGTGGCCGACTATGCTCGAATCGCAATTCCGATCGTGAGACCGTCACTCATTTCTGGTGTTCCAATCTCAGCTTCAAATAGAAGTTGCTGACTTCGGACCTTCACAGAACTCAACAATGAATCCAAACGGCCGGCTATGCACGATAATACGATTGCTTATGTAAAACACTTCATCCCAGTGAAGCCGCAAGCACGGTAACAACTCGGACACATTACCAAGTGACCCTCTTGGGAGGTCCAGATGAAGAATCTCAAAACGACAAAATGGTGCTTAAGATTGAAGACCCCGCATAATTCACTTGACGCATCTCAGAATACCCATGATCTCCTCCCTTCACTCCGATCAGAATACGTAGCATCATATGATAAATATATGTAAATTAAAGGAATGACCTCACTCACACCGGTACAATTGGAAGCATGATGGACTCTTCATAGTTACCTATACACCAATACAGTGGTAATTCCTCTATCCTTATTTAAGGACTATTCTCTATCCTTATGTCCAATATCAGTTTTCTTCTAGTATACTGGCATTCAAGTGAGTGATGAAATTGTATAAACATTACATCATTGCTGTACAGAATCTCAGTCACGTGACTGAGATTCTGCTTCTTTCCTCGTTGCTATCTTTTTAAATAGTGAGTTAGTATCTACCGCTTCCTTCTTCAGAGATCTATCATTCTCTTCCCTTCGTGCTCACAATCTACTTGACCTCTCTTGCTTCTTTATTTTCGCCTTTAGTTTTGCTTTGCTCCCGGTGAAGCTTATTTTCTTTGCAACTTTCCAAGTGGCTTCTTTACGATAAAACATTTCAACACTCCCTCGCACAGCAAAAATCTTGAGTTCAATAGACATTCAACAGCTAAACCATTTATAAGCATCAAATCAACTCTTTCCCTGAAACTTTTATAGTCTACATTTTACAAACGCTGAAAGTATAGTAGTGAATGTATGTGCACAGAAATGCATGTTTGCACGGTAGACATAAAAAACCTCCCTATCCCAAAACTTTTCAACGAACATTTTTACCAACCCACTTTCCACTCTTCCCGGGAATTCCTCCACTCGACTGCGGAAATTCGATCAATCCACTTTCCACGATTTCCACAGAAACTCCGGAAATTAATCTGTTCGACAGCCGTCATTTGCGAATTCCCCTCGAAGCCAAGTGTTTCGTATAAGGTGAAAAAGGACAGTCGCCTATGTATGAACAAGATAACTCATCAATACTTTCAAAAGCTGAAAATATTACAGGTAAATAAACTAACTGCTACCGAAATTAGGAAAACGCCGTAAAAAAAAATAGAGCCCAAACTTCACAAAAATCGATCAGCGCACAATATAACTTTCAAATTTTAAAGCTTGCTTATACACTACATCATCTACGGATAGATCCTCCTCTCCCCCCGGTCAATAACCCTATTTTAATGTAGAATGGACGCAAATCGCTATCGACACTTCATCGGACTTCACCAGCTGATTTGACAGACGACTTTTTTCTTCAAAACAGTGCAATTCTTCAAAATTGAACGGGATAATGATCAATCAATAATTAGTGATTGGTGATGATCGCTGATATATGATAAGGAAATTGCTATAGGCTTCTAGAAACAAATAGCAAGCATTCTACAGTTTCTGTTGAATTTTTAATGCCGCAAAACCGGTTTATCAATAGTCAAATTGAGTAAAGCATCTTATTTGCCATTAAAAGTCACCTAAAATTACATGGTTAAATCCCCCTTCACAATGAATACAGTTGATTACAATAACACCACTTCCTCCCTCCTCCCTTCTTCATAAATTTCAGTCGCAATAGGAATTCGATTTTTATAAGTTCACAACAAGCAGAACCTGTTACACATCTAAAAGCGGCAAATTATTTTAACAATTTTGGCAAATTTCAACAATAACAATATACTGCTCCACCTTGTAACGGGGCTTAGCTTGTGACTCATTTTCCTTCTTTTCTTTTTCACTCTTTTTCCATACCTTTCCTTACTTGGAAAACCGCTGACTGCCAATCCCGAATCACGGGGAATATCAACTCTTAACGACGATCAAGAGAGTTTCTATAGTTCATCCAACAGAGTTCTATTTGCAAAGGCAAAAGATATTGCGAAACGCTTATACATAGAACTGCATAGCAAACATTTGCTGCTATTGCAATCAACAATTTTGCATCCTCAAGCAAAACGTTTATAGGGAGAAAGCAATTAAATAAATGCGATATCGATTCCTAAATGAGTTGCGAGAAAAATATCCACAAACCGGATGAAATTTTTCTCTTCTTTATTATGAACCCAATCGAAAAAGAAAAGCTCCGGAGTCATAATTTAGGTGCCACAACTCCAATACTGATGAAACGATTCCCTCATCTGAGGCATACGATGGATGAATTTTGAAACCGCAATTTGCACCTGTTGAAGGTAACATCGAGATCGCCACAAAACGACTCCATTCAAAATTTATGTTACCATCATGATTGTATACGTGACACATACCTATCAACTTTATACTCTTAACTTATGCTTCCGATGTTATCATCTATGATATATCACGTTTTCTGTTCTCAGCATCAGAAATTATTATCTGAACACAAAAAAGAACGCAATGATGAGGTGATAAAACTCAAACAGTGATGAAAATTTACTGGTAATTAGAAAATATATGAATGAACAAATAAATTAATCAATTGAGTGATTAATTGAATTACCTATTTGAGGCGGAACATCGACAGCCGCAGAGAACGACCAGAGATCCGTTAACGTACCAAACAGCATCCCTTTAAAAAGAAGTACGTGCACCGATGAGGTAAGATTCCATCACAAAATAAACCCAATCAAAAAGAAAATAAAAATATTTCCTACCAGATTATCAAGCAACCCTAGCGGCAGATAACGTTCATATTAAAGCAACTCCCACCACCCATCCCCCTCTCCCAACCTATATATACTCGTATTAAAAGTACGATAATTCACTGTTTATAAGAAAGGTTTATGTACACCAAAGACAAAAGGTTTTACCAAAGTTTTACCATAAAATACACCTTAGAATAAAAGCAGCAACACCTCTTACCACACCACTAAACAAACCTCAGTAACAGTGGCTACACCCAATAACCCAACACAACACAAATGTTAGTAACCGATACATACCATCTGCATTTGTTCATACACTCCTCATTTAGTGTTCACTCTTGCATTTCTTCAACACACCTAACTCTTCTTAAAATTAACGCTTTCTCGTCGACATCAATCACCACGCGCGCAGAGGAGACATTTTCGCCTGATCTGCGTCTCTGACCAGTAATGCCTAACTACATATGCAAAATTTTCTCAAATATCATCCGTTATTTAATATGAGGTAACCACATTTGTCCTCTATTGTATTCAAGAAACTCCCTGCCTTACCTACTTTATCACCTTTGCAATTAAAGAAAATAAAATGTACAATTATTGACGTATTCGCTATTTTAGCGAGAATGGGTGAAAAATTCTCTCAATCCTATTCAAATGCCAAAATTTAGATTATATCATAACGCATTATCCCGTTCAAGATACAGTCGTAACAAAAAAACGAATCACAATATAACTTCCGCATATAGCTAATGTAAATAAGTACAGAACACGAAGAAAACGGAAGCAAATGGTTGAAGTTGACACAGGCGGAGCAGTATGGATCGCAAATAGCAAATTAACGCGGGGAAGGGGTTTAGAGATGAACAAGGAGGGGAGAGGGGTGAAGGGGTTAAAAGAAGTGGAAAAGCAAAATGCACCAAAATGAATACAACCCGACCGTTAAATCATCATACTGAGCTAATACAAGTGCAATAATCCAACCTACCTATACTCACTTTGCTTAGATGGTTCATGTGTATACAATGACACGTACTTTCTTGCCTCAAGAATCGTCTGATGGCCATTGGCAAAAGTATTTCCCTACCCAAAGAGTTTAAATCCACTGCTGAATAAATGGTAACATGCACTACCCGAGCACGAAACGATCGAAGCGATTTCTTTCCCGGCACCCATCCCCTCACCCTCCTGTCACCACCTCGGGGAGTTCGCGAGAACGTGCGGCATCTTTCAGCTAGGAAATTTCCCGGTTCAAATTCGCTTCCTGAAAGCCGAGCATGTTAAATTGGCGTTACAATTTCATGCCACAAACGATCCTCAAATTAAAGGCGACGTTGCACAATAATAAACAAAAGGCTTGGTCACTCGTTCGGTAACATGGTAAATGGTCAATCCATCCGCTAACGAATAATCCTTTACCTTCATATGTGATTTAAGATCTGGGATCATATAAAACTAAATTTCTAAAGTATTAAGAACCCCATGCTAGTGAATCCAGGTGGCTGTCTAATTATTATCAAGGAAAGTTTTCTTGACATGTTTATTTGTTTCCGATGCCTTACCCTTACATAGTTGACAGTCGCTGTTAACTCTCATCTGTCTCATTCGCTAGTTTGTAAATTGCTCAAAGTGTTCAACACAGCTCTCATTCATTGTAATCTCTGCCAACTTCTTCATACGCTTCTATCAATGCTCTATAAATTTATTATTAGAGTGCAAAATGCAAACTTCACAATTAAAGTATATTGAAGTGTTGAATGAAAAAAATATATATATTTCCTCGCAAACGTCTTTGCCAGTTCTGGTTCATATCTGCCTCACGTAACTTTCAAACACTATCGTCTTTGATGCGATACTTCCCCTAAGACCCCCACAGCAATAGTAATTTAAATACAACTTGGGAATTTCGACAATCGTCCCATCTCAAAATGGGTAGAATAGGGGTTATCGTACCTGATGAATGCAATGACCAAATAAACTCTGTTAAAGAAATGGAGAGAAAGGCGATGAATGGTGCACGAAAGAAGGCGGATGGCAAGAATGAGGGGAAGAGGGGGTAGAGAGACACTCTAATTTCCGAATGTATGATACAATTTTGTCTAGTCACAGAACGAACCCCACAATAGAAGCGTGGCATAAACTTTTTCAAATTAAGACCCCCATTCAAAAATTGTACGTGTATAAAGATGAAAAAATGATCGCAGTCTGGACTTCCGCTGCAAACCGATTTTACCCCTCTTCCCTATTCGCTCTTGCCATCCATCGTCACCTAATTGGGGTCATGATGGGCCGTGCAAAGAGAATAATAAACAGTTACCTGGTATCGGTGTTTCTCCCACAAGGAAAAATTGTTCGGGCCATTCATCGACCGCCTAAATCTGATCGAAATACACCATCGATGATTCATCGCCTGATACCATTCGTTGGATGAAATCCTGAAACGTAAACAATTAAGTGAGTATCGCATGTAAATACCCACCCCGCCAGCTCCAAGGTCTCCAAGGTTAACAACAAATGCAGATACTTTAGCAGTTTTATGTGTCTGAAGTGAAGAAATAAATCTTATATGCTAAACGAGTATCACCAACATAGCAATCACATACAAAACGATATGACTGAACTTACAGCGTGCTGCGTCTGCAACTGTCGTGCTCGCTCCTGTTGTCTTCCTGTCATAAAAGGTGATGCATTGCTCGAAATAATTTGGTAACACGTCTGAAAACAGATCATTCAACGAGCCTCTCAACTATGCCCAACAACATATCTCAAAAGTGATAAGAGTAACAGAAAGAAACCCATAAATACGTTAACCTCAAAAAGTATTTTTTTAATGCCCAGCTTTCTTCAAACTTGAAAGCCCTGAAGCGGTAAATTAATAACGAAGTGGTAACACTGCACCTAATTGACTCCTCTTTTTCGCCAACCATCCTAAACGCCCATCCTTTATTGCAGCTTAATTAGAGAAAGGCGATGAATGGTGCACGAAAGAAGGCGGATGGCAAGAATGAGGGGAAGAGGGGGTAGAGAGACACTCTAATTTCCGAATGTATGATACAATTTTGTCTAATCACAGAACGAACCCCACAATAGAAGCGTGGCATAAACTTTTTCAAATTAAGACCCCCATTCAAAAATTGTACGTGTATAAAGATGAAAAAATGATCGCAGTCTGGACTTCCGCTGCAAACCGATTTTACCCCTCTTCCCTATTCGCTCTTGCCATCCATCGTCACCTAATTGGGGTCATGATGGGCCGTGCAAAGAGAATAATAAACAGTTACCTGGTATCGGTGTTTCTCCCACAAGGAAAAATTGTTCGGGCCATTCATCGACCGCCTAAATCTGATCGAAATACACCATCGATGATTCATCGCCTGATACCATTCGTTGGATGAAATCCTGAAACGTAAACAATTAAGTGAATATCGCATGTAAATACCCACCCCGCCAGCTCCAAGGTCTCCAAGGTTAACAACAAATGCAGATACTTTAGCAGTTTTATGTGTCTGAAGTGAAGAAATAAATCTTATATGCTAAACGAGTATCACCAACATAGCAATCACATACAAAACGATATGACTGAACTTACAGCGTGCTGCGTCTGCAACTGTCGTGCTCGCTCCTGTTGTCTTCCTGTCATAAAAGGTGATGCATTGCTCGAAATAATTTGGTAACACGTCTGAAAACAGATCATTCAACGAGCCTACCATCCTAAACGCCCATCCTTTATTGCAGCTTAATATTTATTCTGTCACCTGCTGACAGTTAAAATACTCCACTTAACAAGAAAGTCTTTCAATTCAATAAGAAACTGCTGTTATTATTTTTAATGCTAATCTAGCAAACATCTAAGACGTACCAGACGAAAATTCCCAAATTCAGGCTCAGAAAGTCTCCTTTTAGACTTACATCCAATTGGGCTGAATAAAATTACAAAGAAGTATTCCAAATCCAAAGAGGCATAAACAAATTAGCAATGAAAACTGTGTCACACTTATATTTATCGCCTTACTCATTGTTACAATTCGAAGGAGATGTTGACATTTGTGTACAACAGTATAACAATGCAGTCCACTTTTTAGCATTTCCTTCGAATACCTTTTTGATTAAGAATTTCTTTAGCTGTCCGACAAGGAAGTCATCGTTCTCAACATAATCACTGCCAAAAACTCTAAAAAACGAAGGAGTAGTAAAAAACGATCACTAGAACAACGGAAAAATCGATGCAATCATTCAAAAATGTAAATGCAAATGAGGCAAAACGATAAAACAATCATTCGCATAATCATTGAAGTTGTCTGACTGCTATAGAGGCCATAAAATACGCAAATTAATTAGAAAATTGCCTCTGTAACGGTGACATTTTAGTGGAAATGAAAAAAAAATTAGATACTATGAAATGATATTTTTTTCTACGACAAATTTAACCATAGAAAGTTTATTGTTACACTGTAAGATTTCCAAAGAATATTTATTATCTTCTTGCTGTTCACCAATGAACAGACTCCTACCAATAGTTGAAATGGAACCTGATCGATCAGGCTTTTGGCAAAACGTCATCTCATGTTCTATGATCATCATCTTTCAGTGGAAGAAAACCAACATTGCACAATAATCTGAGATGCTTTCCACGCAATCAAACCCGCTGACATTCTCACAGACCAAAGAATTGAGAAATCACCTAAGCTAACAGATTACTCTACAATGAAAGGTTTTAAAAAAACCGCCCTCTCACCTGAAACTGCAACGGTCCAGCTGAAAAAAAAACGCGAGATTAGGGGAAGAGCGAGGAGCAGGAAGACGAATGAGTGGGACAAAGAATTCTAAAAGGGTCTATTACTTTTTTTGTCATTCCTTACCTCTTACCACCTGCAATTGGGCCTCTTTACATAATCTCTACGAATTTTAAGACTGAGAGGACAGCAGTTGTCTCCTCCCTCCCTCTATATCCCTATCTTTACTTTTAGTCTCAATGAGATCTCAAAGCGGATGCGCTGCAAACTCCCTATATTCGCAGGACCTATAAAAAAATTATTTGATGTTGAGCTGGAGGTGATAGTAGCGCGCAGCAGGTGATGCAGCTTGTTGCACTGGGTGTACTTCGGTTGCTGAGGTGCCCAGATCCTGGAGAGTACAGGTGGGTATCCTTAAGCGACAACGCCAAATGTTTTTTTGTCATTCCTTACCTCTTACCACCTGCAATTGGGCCTCTTTACATAATCTCTACGAATTTTAAGACTGAGAGGACAGCAGTTGTCTCCTCCCTCCCTCTATATCCCTATCTTTACTTTTAGTCTCAATGAGATCTCAAAGCGGATGCGCTGCAAACTCCCTATATTCGCAGGACCTATAAAAAAATTATGAACATAAATACTGAATAGCGGATGTGTTTGAATATAAATTGTCAAAAATTTGTATTTGAAAATTTGCATGGCAAGATTTTGAAGAAAGAACAGTCAGAGGAAAATAAAAATTAGGTGCTTTTGTACTAAGTTATCCAAGCTTGAAACAATTGGACCATTTCTTTTAAATCGACAGATGACCATGGCAACGGATACCTATTATACCATACATTCCTTGACTTCCTACTGATTAAACTATATGAGTTGTACTTTCAGTTTCCGATAATGAAAAAATAATGAAAAACTTAGCCTAAGGCACTTCCCACCTTTAACAATTCAGGAACTCTCCTTCTCTCCTATCCGTCTCCCTTTTAAAAGTGCATCATGCAATCACAAAACTATGCCACAATGAAATAATCGCAGGCATATGTCGAATATGCTCCATACTTCAAAAAATTTAATCAAACACATCACGCTTTCCTTCTCCTTCATAAGTCGTCTACCTACCACAGCCTTCCCTCTCTATATTATAAAAAAAGGAAAAGTTTTACCGGAGCGACGGATTTGATGTTGAGCTGGAGGTGATAGTAGCGCGCAGCAGGTGATGCAGCTTGTTGCACTGGGTGTACTTCGGTTGCTGAGGTGCCCAGATCCTGGAGAGTACAGGTGGGTATCCTTAAGCGACAACGCCAAATGGAACTTTAGTTCAAATGTAGTTTACACAACAAAAGCCTGAACTGGATGGCATAAAGTGGTTCTTGTTACCAACTCATAACTCATAATACATGGAAAGCTACAAAACAAAATATGTCATATTTTAAAAGATTTATTTCAGTTCGAGGAATCAGTACATCGTGACGGGACCATTAGAGGTACGCGATTACACCTGCCGAAGTGATATCCCTTCAAGCCAGTAGGCTGGCAGGAATGAAACACTCTAATATTAATATTTCACCCTAATATTAACATCTCCTATAAATGCATCAAGACGATTTGCGCTCATCAACGAAAGCTGAAAAATTTAATTCGGAGCCGTTAAATCAAATCGACTCCGGATAAGAACTTAATTTTGCGTCTTTTTATAGTGTCATTTCAATATAAGAATATCGGAATTCTTTACAAATGATATAAAACAAGGAAGAGGGAAAATTTCCTCGATAAAATGTAAGGAAGGAGGATGGGAGTAACCTGGTCAAGGAAGATAGGTAAAAATGCACTTTTTTCAAGGATCTTTATAACCGAAAACGATGTCTTGCCAAGTTTTCTTAACCGGCGGAAGATGTGTTTGCACTCCCTCGACGTGAGCTCGGCTATTGTCATGAAGGCTTCTAATAAACGTTGCTTAAACCAAATGGTCTCAAAAAGCTTGTGACTCTCAGGTACTAGATTTGCGCATATTACCTCATTTTGCTCTCCCCAATCATTTACATAGCCCAACTTCTTGCTTGTGATACCTCTGAGAAAACTGCGATGTTAGAATGTCTATTTCAATCTCTCTCGGCGTTAAACAAAAGTGGGATATGCATCCAACGTAACAAGAAAATTGAAGGCACTAAAGGCAGCTGCCACCTAGATATTCAAAATGCGAAGTAATATCATTCAACATCGATGAAGCAGAAAGAAATGATTGCAGAGATACGTGAAAAAAAACCTATTTAGGAATTGCTCATCTCATCAGATGCAAGGCTATACATTTCATAAAACTTTTACGATTTCTACATTTTCCCTATAAAAGGTTTGAAATTTGCAACAGCGTGAAAGTAATGAACTGATGGCAACAACAGAGGCAAAGTTTGTCAATAAACCTTTTAAGTATCATCCTCCTAACCAATTTCTTGGAAAAGCCTTCATCTCGTAAGCCAGAGGCTCAAGCTCATACTTATCTTCTCACTATTCATAAATAACTAACTTGCCTGGCCATAGCCGTTTGACACGTCTCGAGTTCGATCCGCTGCGCGCCGACCGGTTGTACGTTGAGCGTAGTACCCGAGCGCCCCGTCAGCAACGCGATGTTCTTCTGGGCCGGGAAGCATGCAGGCGGGGTAGCTGTCTCACGGCAATGATTCGCCGGATGCGCTTTCTTTGCACTTGTTCCCATCAGACCGTTCCCCATGCTGCATCTCTGCTCATATGGAGGTCGCGTCCCATTCGGTGATGGCAGTGCCATAAACTGCTCCGGAACCATTTCCATTTTATACTGCAACATAGAAAAAATAACATCCACAGAAACACTGGCCAAAATATACTGTGATTGATGTCACACAATTTAACGCGATGCATTATTGCTGAGGTAGAAAGCAGTCATTAGGCAACTGCAAATGCAGTAGTGATAGGCGCGTAGAAGGCAACATCGATGCCGTAAGTTGTATAGGGTTCGTCGCAATGCCTCATCTCCAATTCCCCTTTTCCCCTCCCCTTCCAAGAAAACCTCTCACTAGAGACTCTAAACTAGATGCTGTCTTACAGGCTTTCATATGAGTGGCAACACCACATATTCCTCCTCCAGTTAAAAATGTAGTGGTGCAATCCCTCCTCTGAAATACTTCCAAGTAGTACCAACCATTTGTTCTTGCGTAGCAAATTGCTGGAGGGTATAGAGTGGCCGTACGATGAGATGTCTCATTCGGATGGAATGGTATCGCGGCGGGTATCCCACCAACACCGGCACCCATCGGCAAACCACCGCGTAGACGAGTCCATTCGCCATCGCCATCTATAAATATCGTCCATTAGAAGACCCTTCACAAGCACTGACTGCCACACTCACGGCCTAGGTGACTTGCTTTCAGTGTGATTCACTTTAGTGTGCACACAAGGGTGCAGAACAAAACTGATTTAAAGGATGCAAACGGAAGAGCTCTTTACCTACCCAAGAAAGCTTTAAAGCAGAACATTGGAAGCAACAATACGATGTCCCATATTTATAAGAAACTACAAGCGAAGTCCACTGGCTCCCAACACCTCAACTCCAAATTATGTTTATCAATTCAAACGCAGTAAATCGCTGATAAATAGTCACTGTAAGTGACAACCTCATACCTTCATCTAAGCGGAAGCAGAAGCAACATGAAGAGTTATTTATTCCTAACTACTATTGAGTAAAATACATAGGAAGCAGAAATGAATGATTAGAGAGATATGTAAAAAAAATAAAAAATACACAAAAAGCAAAAGGGAAGGGACAAATTAGGTTTTCTAGCAATTTTAAATTGCATCAAACTATTCCTGAAGAAGTTCAAAGGAAAAAATCCATTCACTGCCACTAAAAAACATAGATTTCCCCAAATCTTATATATGTACGGATTTTCTGTTCCAGTTTTCTAACTTCTTCTGCAACCCCTTCCTCCTCTTCCCTACTTCAGAATAAGCACTCGGCATATAAATGTGGTTCAAGGATTCTTCAGTTTCACATCACACAATGCTGCATCTGTCAGGTGGCGCAAATATCCTACCACACAAGTATCATAGCGCCGCTATTACAAACATAGAAATAAACGGCCACCAATCCGCCCACCAACAGTATATGAAAACACTTCATAGGAAATAAGTGCGGCAGTACCAGAATCAGTGAGGACGTTATAGGCAAGCAAATAAGACCTGCAATTAAAAATAAAACCATAAAGGAGATCTGAATCCACGATCCACCACCAGGGACATATGTGGCGGTCGAATCTGCAGATGCACGCTTTGCTGTTGTTGTTGTTGCTGATGTCGGATATACGATGCCGCCGCCACAGCATTACCCAAATATTTGAGCTTATTCCTGGAGGGATTACGTTCCCCTCAAATTATTTAAAATAGACAATAAACGGAGAGAGCTGGAGATTCCGTTAAGGAAGTAGTGCGAGGTGATTCCGACGAAAATTATTAGATAGCAGAATCGGCGAAGACAGTAACTAGGATATGAACATCACCTCGTGCTATCAGGAGATTAAGGTTGTTACAACAATGCCTAATAAGGCCCTTTGGGGGACCTTAAGTATGCACTGCCTTTTGGCCATCCCCAACGAGGTCCCACCACACTCAAAGTCTTAGGCTCGATCTTGCTTTCGCTTGAGCCCTTTAGAAAAGCAGCTGTACTGTCTCCGTCCTCAACTTTTTTAAGTGAAACAGTGAAACTACTATGATCTGATGTCGGATATACGATGCCGCCGCCACAGCATTACCCAAATATTTGAGCTTATTCCTGGAGGGATTACGTTCCCCTCAAATTATTTAAAATAGACAATAAACGGAGAGAGCTGGAGATTCCGTTAAGGAAGTAGTGCGAGGTGATTCCGACGAAAATTATTAGATAGCAGAATCGGCGAAGACAGTAACTAGGATATGAACATTACCTCGTGCTATCAGGAGATTAAGGTTGTTACAACAATGCCTAATAAGGCCCTTTGGGGGACCTTAAGTATGCACTGCCTTTTGGCCATCCCCAACGAGGTCCCACCACACTCAAAGTCTTAGGCTCGATCTTGCTTTCGCTTGAGCCCTTTAGAAAAGCAGCTGTACTGTCTCCGTCCTCAACTTTTTTAAGTGAAACAGTGAAACTACTATGAATAAAACCTTGAGAATGGAGCAGATATAACCCTCCATCCCCCCATCTTTTCGAATGGCACTCCCACTGCGAATCGACAAACCTTAACCTCGCTCCACTTCTTTTTTTGCAGCCTTTACAGCTCCAAATGTTACAGGTTTCTCGATCAAAAGACTTCCCTGCTACTTTCACTTTTTTCTTTTCCATGAACAGGCTTTATTGATGATGAAGAACGACGGGAACCCTCCAGATGTTGATATCCTTCTCTATGGATGACTCTCTCTTTCTGTTTTCCTCCCAAAAATTTTGAAAAACATTCAATTTCTTCGATTATACTTGCTAGAAACTTCGAAAAATAGAACTTATTCAAGCTGGATATTTCTCTTTTGGAGATTACTTCTTCCTCCTCATTACAACGAGTGAAAATATCACAAAAACACCCACATGCTAACAAATAAAACAGGGCTTGCACTACCTAAAACAACAACAAACAATTAAATAAATAAAGAAATCATTCAATATTTTCATACCTACATGATGTACTCGGGGTAAACCATTCTTCACCTGTTTCAATGATATTATTAACAATAAAAAAAGAGTGTATCAATTTTTTTCATATCTTCGAGCCAATCTTTTTAATGTATTTTCTATTACGTTCGACAAAAAAATTATTGTTGCTGAAATAAAACGAACAATGCATTCATTGCCCCCAAAAAAGGAAGCCCTTTCAAATATCAACAAAAGCACAACGGCTCCAATTCTCTTACCTCAAACCTCATCTTTTCCCCCTTTTCTTTTCTTACTTTTCTCTCNTAAGAAATTCAAACGAAGAAGTTTTTTCAAACTGAATTTTTTCCAACATTATAAAAACAAACGTTGGCAGTCCTTGTTCAATCGAAATATTCGTATGCAGACGGGCTGGATAGCCATGTTGAGAACAATGCCCAATATATAAGAATCGACGCATACGAAAAAGCGGAGATGATGGAGAAGAGACCGTTGACAATAGAGATCGTACGGCAGCGTCCAGAACCATTGAAAGCTAACTGAAAAAAATAAACATCTCAGGTAAACCTTCAGGTTTCTCCCGAACTGCTTAACGACGACAGCACACTCACATCGCCCTTCCATGGCGTGGATATAGAATTGACATAAGGATGAAAGCATTGATAAGTTTACTTCAATCGCTTTTTACTATTTCACTGAGGGGATGTGACAACGAAGGAAAGGATTAGGAAAAAAGAATAGGATAAAATCAAGAAATCAGCGAAGATAGGAATCCTTCTTTCTTCAACAATTCCTTTCCTATCTAGATATTTGAGACATGAAATCAACACGGTCTCATAATATACATTAGTTTGCAACCAACCCCATACATCGCATTCATATGAACGATCGGCGCAATTGGAGAGAACGACTACACATTAGTTGTGAACCGTGAAAGGAGTTGAGCTCGTGCCGGCCCATGCGTACGCATCACTACCGCACTCTGCACGCGCGCGCACATGTCTCTGGAATAATCAAAAGAATCATCGGCTTAGCAGCCGAAACAGAAAGCAAGGATGTACATAGCTGGGAATGAATGCATACTACCGTCCACATAATGAAGCCGACGTGCTTTAATGAAACAAACTGTTGACAAGGTAGGAATGGTAAGATTAACTTTATTGGACGAAAGAAACGGTGACTAAAAAAGAATAATAGCTCAATCCTAAAGATAACATCAAGTTTTGTTTCAAAATATTTTCATTGTTTCTAATTCTAGAATCTTGCTAGAAATCCGTTCTCCGATTACTCCTACCAGAAACATATCATATTCCTATACCAGCGCTTAGATGAAGCCTACATCGCAGGATCGTTTACCTCCCCCCTCAAAATCTCCCATCGTCTTCTACCATATGCCATTTTTCAACAAGTACTTACGTCCTGACTGCCGATTCAGAAAATTTTTCCACCGTATACATAGCATAAATGTGTCCACAACCACGTCCCATCAAGACTGTAAACACACTGCTCTGCACAACATTCCCCCATCCACTTCTTCCACTTAACCCTATAGACCACTTCGGATCCATAAAGTGACTATAAAATTGGAAATACTCCAACAGCCGTGCAACATAGAACTCATGCCGTTTTTACGCACTCACCAAATCATTATTCAACCTCATCGAATGCAAAAATATGAACGAGAGCAACTCGTTTAGTTTTAAATAATCCGTCCTCCCTTCAAACACTCCTCCGCATGCATACGAGGTACATCTTTTCAAACAAGTTGGTGGGTTCCAATCGCCACAAATGTTGAAATAGCTTCGCATACCAGCTACCACTTGAAGCCGAAATACATTTCAGCTACCTCCCTATACAGAATATTTCCAATCAACTTGAATAAGGTGCAAATTTGGCCAAACCTGCTCCACTTTTCAGTGTAGACAAACCTCCCAGTCAAGAGGCCCTTCTCTAATACGGAATGTGTACAAATTGCTACCCACTCTATTTGTAACACTTGTTAAAGGCACTCTAAACAATCAAAAACTTCTACAGCATCATATATCAATGGAGTAAGAGCAAGGAATAAAACTACTCCAAGCGCAATATGCTGAACATAACGTCAAAACATTTGCTTCCATCTGGCAATTGAAAGCTTTTGCAGATTCAGGACTGCGACCGATTCCCTTCACTGCGACCAGGAGCACCAGTTTCAACGTATGTTATACTACACTTCATAAAAAACAATTCTACTCTTGGGTATAAACAGTGTAGTCGAATGCAGATGCAGCTGTTAAAAGACTGAGTAACAAAGATGCATACCTGAGTCGCTAGTGCGTATCCGGCCTTTGCCCTTGCTGGTCCGCTCGTCTCGTTTAGCGCTGGGGTGCGCAGTACTCGTACCCTCGCGTCGAGCTGCTCCCTGTCCTTCTTGGCACAATTTTCCTCTTCGTGATCTGAAACCTCCGGCACGTCTGGAATCAGGTCTGCTTGGTACATACAGTAAACGTATCCACTAACGACGTTCTAGAGATGTATTCCGAATAAGAAACTATACGCCTAAAAGTTTACAATCAGAATGGCGCCACTTCCATAGCTTGGCAAAGTAAACCATCTCAGACAGCACCACTTTACCTGTTATCATGTCGGAATCAATGACGATAAAAAAAGCCGATCCAATCCAAAGCTTATGAAGCAATATCCCACCGACAGCTCAAAATGGAGTCTACTAGGTGACGGCAAGCTCCAGATGCATGAAAAGACTCCCTTACAGCACTTCGTATCAATTATCGAACCTCGGATAATTGTTATTCTTTCACCTAAATTTTAACTTCAACAATAACATATTCCTGCAACTAAACAATGAGTAACTATGACAGCAACAGATTCATAAATATGCACCGATTATAATTCACAATTGCAAAAATTTCCACCTTACAATACAACAAGAAAAGAGTCAATTTCCATTGCACAATTCCATAGCTCTAAAATAATCGTCACAAGCCGCTAAGCCTCGACGAAACAGAGATTTATGGGACGGCAATACGATTTGGAAGCAGTCAATGCGAAACGCAATTGAATATTCCTCCCCGATCATTCATTGAGCGTGTCACTGAAGGAGTGAGCACAATTCTGTGCAAATATTGCATCAACCTATTGCACCCCCATGAGCGTAAACAACCAGCCATCATAAACACAACATTCCTTACCACTCCGCACCCTTACCAACTCATCAGCGAGCCCCAACAACCCTCACGTTTTACACCATAGTCAAGATTACACTAATACACGTTGCGATCACTTTCACGCGGGCAAGCGTTCGCGCTCACTCAAACAGGGCCGTTCCATTCGATCTAACACTTTACTTTAGCATCAAAAAAAACGAAACAACACAGCAATCAGAAAACAACTTTTATAGATGATAAAAACAAACATTCTCAATCGTGAATTGAACCAAAATTATCGCGAAAATATCAAATAAAACATCAGACGAGTGGGAACATTCAAAAATTGTTGCAGTCCGTAAAACATTTCTACCCCCGGACAGTGAGCAATTCCTAGAATGCTCCAAATCATTGACTAGTGGTTGGGACGAACAACCAAACCCAACGTCAAACCAATCAAAGCTTGTTCTGGCCAACCCGCCCACTCGAGTCTATCAGGACGGACATACTCCTCGCCTCTCAACAAACCTTTCTCATATAATTTCTGGAAAATGACATTTCTTCCCTAAAATTATCGGAAAAAGGTGGCGAATTTTGCTGTAAGTGATGAGGCGCATTTACATGCACACAGCATCACATTTAAACACAGGACATGAACATGTTCCATCAATGCAAAAAGTAGCCCAAAAATAAGCTCATCAGGAAAGAGGATGGAAAAGAGGGTTCATACGCGGACATACATTGATTCTAAAGAACTACTTTCTTCACAGGAACATTTCTTCTGCATTTTCCCTTCTCTCCTTAGTTCAAATAAAACATATCGCTGATAGGAGCACATGTCAAGCAAATCAGATTCAGGTTAAAAGACCTTACCTACTTCGAGTCCTCCTGTGCAAAGCGCACTCCGTCACTTTCCGCTACCGTTAATCTTCAGCGAGTCTCACAGACAAAAACCTGCAAAAAAATTGGCTGCAAACGCATCGATGATTTGCATACACGATCACATCAAATAGCTTGCACACTTTTATGAATACTTTCGACTCAAGTGCTAGGTGACATAATTGACAGCTGATGCCATGAATAGTATTTCATGTGATCACGCATTCTCGGCTGTGATTTTTTTGAATAGATGAAGTAGTCTTTTACGTCAAAATGAAGTTAACGTCGACAGTTGAAGAACATAAACCTCAGCATAGTACATAAAAGATCACGAGATCATTGCTCTTTAGTCGGACTTCGGTTAACACCTATAAAAGATCACTTCATAACGAACAGATCACTTTAAACAAGTAATATAAACATGTTCCATCAATGCTAAAAATAAACTCATTAGGAAAGAGAATGGATTACATCTGCTCTACATCCTTCCTCGTCTTCCGCTCTGTCCACTGACTTTGATGCATTCGTTTCAAAAAGATAGATAATAGGCTATTCCCTTTCAAAATCACAAAAACCTTATCCTTTCATCCCCACCAACCCTTCCCCCCTCCCAATTTCGCAGGAAAGCGTATGTCCGTTTAACGAGCCCCGTATAATTTTCCTGTTTCCGAAAACACAGGTGACATTAGTAAATACGAGTTTCTATTAATTTAGCATGGAGCTAAAACCGGTCGGTCACAAATGATCGAGAACAGTTCAAGGTTTCCTAAAAGGATTCGTCCAAACTGTAGTAATCTCTACCTTCCAAAAGACTTTATGCTTCATTTAAATTGATGAAGGAAAATAAACGAACAAAATTCAAAAAAAACGCCTTAAATAACACTTCAAGCAAAAATTGACATGTCAAAGAAAAATAGAAGATACAGGGCAGAAGAAATCCGCTCAACATACTCAAACGGAACCAGGATTTGACCCGATTTCAACCTTTTCGAAGTTGATCGCATGTTAACGCATGGCATTCACTGCTAACGGAAATGCATATATAGCTTATCATCGACCGAGAAATATCCACAAGCACCAGTAAGGTTCTTGTTCTCGAGGGACAAACTACATGAGAAGAAATAATACTGTTTTCGATAAATTTTGTTCGTTGCTTTCGCCTATGTATATGCTACCTTTTTAGTTCTCACATTTAAACCACTGAAGATAGATAAAGGCATATATGTAGTGTATAAACACGCAATGCGTTATGCTGCACTCCAGTTAACTATACTGCGGCGGGGTTTGTAATGCACAAGTGGGTACGCCCCTTTGAATTACCTATTTGAAAGATGCGATGCAACTATGGCAAAGTGAATAAAACGCGAAAACGCAGTAAACTTACAGCGATACATTCAGATTGAGTCTACCGCATCCATCCCTGCCTATATATTTTTTACAGAATAAATACTGTGGAGGAGAGAAATGGTAAAATTGAAACTGGACAAACTACTTACTACTCGCGAAGTATTAGGAAGATTAACCACAGGTTAAAAAGAAGTGTACAGAAAACCCCGGTAGATGGCTTATGTAACATAGACTAATCCTTTACGTGCACATTGAAATGCCATGCTCCAACACCGAAAATAATTCAACAAAAAAGCAAACTATACAAGTTAAATTGTTTGAACACTCTCCCCTCCTACTCCCCACCTGTTAGTGACCGCAGAATCAAGCTATCATAACAAAAGAGATCGGAGATTTAAAAAAAAAAATTTAAAAAAACAAAAAATCAAGCTATCATAACGAATATTTGTTCTACATTTCCCCTTCTCTCCTTAATTAAAATAAAAAATATGGCTGACATGAGCACATATCAAGCAAATGAGATTCAAGTTGAAGTACCTTACCTAATTCCACCCTTCCTGTAGAAAGCGCATAGCATCAATCTTCGCTACCACCAATCTTCAATGAATCTTCTTAGATACGGAAACCTGCAAAAAAAATTAGTCCACCTATCGCCTCCTCTACTTAGCTAGCCTCCAGCCTCGGGTTCAGGAGAATGACGCTCTCTGCAACTTGCGAGAGCTGCTCCTTCCCGGGTTGGGAGCCTGGCACCTTTGTAGCATGGTTGAACCTGCCGAGGCATACGCCCCGCTACCATAGCTGCCAGGCGGCCAGTGCCACCGCTGCGCCACGATGAGGCGATGAGGTAGGACTTTGCAGCGGGCATATGACATCATTATATATTGACTTCTCCCAAGAACCAAACGCCAAGAAACTCACTAAGCTCCACACTCCCAGAACCGACTCCTTCATGACAACAGATCCCCTGCATCACCGCACCCCACTCAACACGAATAACACTGAGTGCTGCTGCAAAAGGCACTGCTTATATATGCGCGCCTATTGCCATTCTTGCGTCAACATGACTATCTACAACATAGTCAAAATTACACTAACACACTGTGTGACCACTTTCACGTGGGCAAGCATTCGCTCTCACTCAAACAGGGCCGTTCCATTCGATCTAATTCATAACAATAAGTGCCTAAAGACTAAGAGAAAACAATCTTTCGATCTCCATCTGCTTAACAGTTCGTTTGAACAAAGGAACATCGACCTGTTTAATGCGAACACAATGAGCCATGAAATATTAATACAGACTATTTCAGATCAAAAAAAAAAGCAAAGCAAGATCTATAAACTTGTTGCCATTGCAGGGAACGAAAGTGGTCGGCTGTAACTGAAGCTGCTCCTTGGTTACACAGTTATTTTCATTTCCACACAAAAATGGGTCGTTATGACAACAAAGACGATGGAGTGAACCATCGAAACGATAGCCAAAATGATCTTAAGCAATGCAAAAGCGGAAACTATCTATATTCTTAGAAAGAACGAAAAGGCTCTTCAATTCTACAATATTCCTTTTTCCCTGCGCACAAACATTGAACCACTTTTTCCATTCTAATTGTCGATACAATCGCTAGCTCAATTTATATTACAAAAGCAACAACAAAATCAGAATAGCAAAATCGCAATTCGATCATGGATTACATCTCGACCAGCCTGTAGCGGCAATGAAAAATAAGATTCTGCCTATCCCTCTAAAGCTTTACCATTGTTTCAATCCCTTAATTTAAAACCGTGTAAAGTCCAACGAGTCCAGGATGCAAATTTGCACCTCCTCCATGATACCAGTCATAGGTGGACATGGTTCATCTAATTCACTCAGCCGATTATTACACCATTTTAATTCCATTCCACGCAATGCATATTTCAATTCTATTCCTTTATAGTTGCACAGTACCCCCAAAAAAGTGGACTGCTAAGCATGGTGACATAATAACTTAGTGAAGACAAAGCAATCTCTAAAAAAAATTAAATATTTTGCATGGAACCTTAAAAGTTTCATCCAGTTCGTATCGATGTCTGTTGTCGACGTCCAGCTTCAACTCTGTTGTGTAATCCTTTAATCGTCGGCGTTCCTTTAAATTGCTATCGATGGAAATCCTCTTGAAAAGCGTGATCACGTCCACTTTGATCTTCTTTTGGGGGATTGATAATTCAAAGTTTGTCTCCATCTTACGATTTATTTCGAACCCTGGGGTATCGACATTCATCAACAATTTTTGATGACCATCCTGAAAATTGCCTTTATTAAAAAACAATGAATAATTTTAAGCAAACAGCGGAACACTTTTTAATACCATGCAATAATTAATGAAATATTGCGATAATAAGATGTCATGGTGAATATAGTCAATTTACATCCACTTCAAATATCCGGGAAACTGACACAAAGCTAGTATCACATTTCGGGCTGACCTTTCAGGTTAAGTTATACAACCTGAGAGACTGAACAAAATACCAAGCAGATAAGAGAATAAAAAAGCCTCTTTTATACCCACTCAAGTTTTATGGCCAATAAAGGCCCTATTGCATAAGATTTATGAATCTCTGTTTTAATAAGAATACCACCATTCGTGTTAAGAAGCAAATGAGG
The DNA here is from genome assembly GCA_006503575.1 of Baylisascaris schroederi. Taxonomy (NCBI): domain Eukaryota; kingdom Metazoa; phylum Nematoda; class Chromadorea; order Rhabditida; family Ascarididae; genus Baylisascaris; species Baylisascaris schroederi. Next base: position 3,339 of record QEWY01004048.1, on the reverse strand, counting down.
AAATATAAGAAACTATTCAAACAAACATGAATGCAGTAGTGAATGACAAGAGCGTGATCCTCAAATTTTTGTTGCAGCCACTAGAGTCAAAACCAACATATTGTGTCGGCAAATTGCTTTCCGATTGCGCGGTTGTGGTCTCCGACTCCGACCAAATGTTAGCTTCCTCCACTCGCAACAGCGCCCATTTTGAAATTTAATAATTCTTCCTTCCCCCCCCTCCCCCCCATTCCCCTTACCAGTGTAACCTTTGGCTAGGTAAGTCGATTCAAGACGCTCTCTTCTTGTGAATACGCTTACTTTCGGCTCATTGATCAACAGCCGACTTTTTGATGAATCCTCTAAGGTATATAAGAGAACTTACAATGATTCTGTAAAACTTGCAACTATTAACGAAGCGCATAACAACAACAACAAATAGGAAATAAAACTATACCAACGAGTGAATGTTAACAAAATATTAGGCTTAGAGAAGAGATCATTGAACGGTGGGAAAGAAAAATGCTATAACGATATATAAAAAAACGAATCTCCCCATCTCGGTGATAGATCACAGACAGGAAGAAAGCATACGAAGAGATAAAGAACACGTTACATTGAAATCTTAAATTCCACTTTGTTAATAACTCAACTGAAAAATGCGTAAAGTACAGTAAAAGATAGAACACCATCCTTTGTCTGCCTTCCAGCAAAAGGGCTGCGCACCCCTCATAGCAAAAAGAATTTGCAACGGATACAGACACTGTACCGACAACACAGATTTGAACATCACCTGCAAGACCTCCAGTGAAGACGTTTCCAATTTCACAAAAACAAGTAGAATAAGGTATTCTTTTGAGCTCGATGTTCCTGTCAACCCTTCATCATTGTCTGTAGTATCAAAATTTTGCTCATTTTAGAAAACATCTCTTTCCTCCCCCACTCTGATGACCTCCCCAGCGCTCTTCATTGCCGAGATCGTACCACTCCCCATTCTCGAAGGACGCCAGATAATTTCTTCCCCATCTTTGGGGAAACTCCAATCACCACATGATTCCCTCGCTAGAATTCGTCATTAACTGGAAAGCATAGATTCGCCGTTAACTTCTACAATCACAAATTTGCATTTGCAAAAAAATCTATGCAGAAATATTGAATTGAAAATCTAGATGATATGGCATCTATCTATTCAATCCTTTTATACACTTTTCACAGAGTTGATCTTCAACACAGTATCAACAAACGAATGCAAATAGTGCTAGAAAATAGACCAGAAATATTGCTATGAAATGGGCACTAAGCAACTATCAGCGAAAGTGAATGAGAAACACGACAATGAAGAAAGTGTTCGTGGAAAATTGTTTAGACCAAACAACTCATCCAAAGACATCCTAACTTCATTCTTTACTATCTCAATCAGCCAAATTATCAGTCGTTTAGAATTTTTTCAACATGTATGCCGTTTTCGCATTGAAAAAAAACAACTTACTGTTTGGAAGAGAAATAGAATTGAATCACAGAGGCATCTAATATCGCCGAATCGGGAAGTTCGAGCTCCCGATGATGGTGCATACGAATATGAGTAGAAAAGGAATTAGGCACGCTAACTGCCATTGATAACACTGTTTAATCTTGAACGCATAAGATAAATCAATTAGTGAAGCAACATCATGCTTGTGTTTATATTAGCATTTTTACCTATGACTTCAACTTGAGCAATTAAACCACATTACCCGAATGTTGTCAACTAAGGAAGGAGCGATACCCACTATGGCGTTGACCAGCAAACATTCCTCTAATCCACACTCAGGACCAATGACGATGGGTTGTCCACTGAAATTACTATCTTTTCAAGCTCAAATAGCTCATCTCGTCAACAACGATCCTCTCCTCTTATCTCAAAGTATATATCTACTAGATAGGGACATAATCCCAATCTTATAAAAATAAAAATCCAGTAAAATAAAATATTTATTTTGGAATCAACAACAATGCCAACAATAAAATAATATGTCCAAAAATATAGCCAATTTCATCGCCGTGGGGTCTGTTTCATACAGAGATTGCTTTTACATTCGCTTTCTTGGTCTTGCAACGAATGTATTACCTCTTTTGTCTTTTGACGTCGTATGCGATCATTCGCCTCTATTTCATGACGCTTCCTTCTGAAAACTCATTCGTTTCTTTTTCCTTTTTCAGCAATAACCTTACTAAGTGGCAAATTAGCAGAACAAAAACCTGATGGTCAAGGTTCGAGACAATCTATTTTACTTCAGGATGGTTCTATTCATCCCCTTAGCGATCGAAATGCTCACATGTGGCCATGGTTAGGCAACCATTATGAACAGCGCCTGTCTTCCAGCAGACAACATATAAGTGGGTAATGGGGATTGTCACAGCCCCCATTACCCACATACATGCACATGAAATCGTATATATACATATACATATACATATATATATATATATATTTTATATATATATATATATATATATATATCGCAACCCAATGAAAACTATAACCACCCTAAAATAACGATATGTACTAATTATTACCTCATGCACCACGTCTCCATAATAGTGACGTCGTGCTTGCGAGCAATAGAATCACATTTGTATATGACACCAAGTCGAAAATTTCCAATGTGGCAGCACAATCGTTCAATATGCTCAGCGTACTAACATAGGTGGTTGATAAAGGCCAAGATAACGCAATACGAGAAAACGCTTCTGAATACCTTTCAATAACCGAATATCAGAAATAAGAAAAGTGGACACAATAATGTAATATTCCAAGATATGCACACATTTTGCAGCAGAAGGAAAAAGAGATTACGAAATAACAGAAAAAAGACAAATCAACACGACAACCTACGTTTATTCGCTTGCAAGTTTCAGTTAGCCGAGGCAGGACGTTCCCACCCCCTTTCTGAGTCCCCAAAAATTCCTTCTTTTTGCCTCTTTCATGGACGTCCTCCTCCCGTTCATGACACAATTCGGTACAGTACCCCTTCTTCCCGTATCATCGAGAAAGACTAAACGTATCATATAATGCGGTTGAAACGTATTGTTTTTTTGCTCGCAGCTGCTTTGCGCAATGGCGAGAATCGATGAAAATCTACAGTATTTAGAACTTCGTTGCGGCTCCTCCCTCCATCTCTCTCGTGCATGTGCGTCGACCACGTATGAACATAAGCCGTCGACCACGTATGAACATAAGCAGGCATATGTCGTGGGCAAATGGCCACGTCTCAGCGATCGCAAATATATATCGCTCTTTGAACATGCCTACATAGGTTCATATGGGGTTGACGCACACGCACAAGAGAGATGGAGAGAGACCGCAGCGAAGTTCTAAGT
>QEWY01003590.1:3362200-3447118 GCA_006503575.1 Baylisascaris schroederi | reverse complement strand
GGGGGGGGGGGGGGGGGGGGGGGGGGGGGGAGGTGAATGGAGGGAGTACTAGCGCTAAGATTCTCGAGCGTTGAGTTTGATGCTGAATTCCTCCTCCTAAAGATTGTGAACTGAATTGGAATAAAAAAATTTCTCCCTGCCTCATCTGAGGTGCTAGTGTCGATAAAAAATAATAAGAAGCATCATCTGAAGGGGGATGAAAAGTTAAGTAAGCTGCAGAATGGCTAATATTGAAAAAATTGCTCGATGGGAATCCTCGCCTAATTTATTTATTACTGCATATTTTTTCTATTCGTACTGTATGAAAAAAAAGAATTAAAATGATTTAAGATCGACCAGGAATGCGTTGCATGCGTTCGCTGGACACCGCAGAACGACAATGACAAGCGGTAATCACTTATATGAATCAATTAATGGTCTGTGAGATGCGGATGTGAATTGCGGGGGGAGGGGGAGGGAACGCTCTAGACGATTTAGTGCAATTCCTTCATGCTATATATTGATCAGCTTTTGTCGATTGCTTCACCACTCTCTATTTCATTAGCATCCGTTTTGCACTGACTGCTCTGGTATGCCGCGATGACCCTTAATCGACGCAACCACCTGCGGCTGGATGTCCACAACCACAAGGTTCGTGCTGATGTCATTTATTACATATTTATTTACTTATAATATCCCTTCAAAACAAGACTACTTTAAATGTTTTTTGCTCTTTTATTTTTAACTGACCCGGAAAGTTGCATTTTGATATACGACTTTCACTTATACATTGCTCAGTACTCATTACTGCATTTTTTTGGATTCTCATCTGAAGAATCTTTCTAACATTCTCCTCGAAGCAAGTATTATCACATCGATTTTATTGCAGTTTTTACATTGGGTATTCGATTCTCCAGCAGCAATTGCAATTTTCTATTGCACTTATGCAAAAAATATCGTTGCATAATTTTGTTGCAGTTTCGCGCATCAAAAAACAAAACGTGCAATCGCTTACATATCTATTACTTAGAGAATATTCCTCTCAAAGCAAATGATAATTCGTAATGAGGTAATATGATTTTTCCAAATCAAGTTTGGTAATGAGTGAGTTTGCGAAAAGTGGTTTGTGACAAATGATAAGACTGATAGGCACTAATTTTATCTCGCGAACTGACATCTTGCTAAGTATCGAGTGCATCAGAGAAAGGTCCGATCTGAGCATTTATGTACTTCACAACATTGAAAGTTCAATTATTTCACTTATCAATGCAAGAAGTGTTGAAGAAACGCTTAGAAAACAATGAAGTATGCTGTATATGTTGCCTAATGTAATGCATCAATAAGGGTTTCATGGTAGGATGAAGCCGATTAACGTCGAATGGCATTTGTGTACTTTTGGTTTGTTAGCAAAGATGTGGCAATGACATTTAATGGAGCAATGTTAACGTTGCCGCTTTACCGCTTTCTGCAAATTCGCTTCACGCTTTAAAAGACTTGCGATTGCATGGTCAACAAACAAAAACAAAAAATAGCGAAATATCTGTGCTACCACCATACCTTTTGCGGTCCATACTATTTTTGCCTAAATTTACTCCAGGTGCGCAATATAGCATTGTTAAATAGTAAACTGAAAGTAAAGTATATATGACAATAAGTCACATCAGAAGGCTTTCAAAAGTTGGTAATCACGTCGTATAGACGGCGAATGTCTTGAGACCTGCCATTGCGAAATGCTGTATACAATTAATTTTCGGGTGAAGCTCAAAGCATATATGTGCGATGGCCTGTAGACTTCAATATTTGAATGCATAGATTTATGGAAATTCCCTCCTAAAGGCCGGAGCTTAACTTGCCTTTTTCTGTTAATTTGCACTCGATGAGAAGAGAGGAGAGGCGGATGTTGCTTAACTGGCAAAGTGGGAAGCAGCTCACTGCTTGGTTGAAAGCATTCGGACATTGAAAATTGAGAGAATTCAAAAGTCCATATAAAACCCAATTTGTGGGAGAAAGTGTTGTGCTATCGTGAAATTACTGCTGCGGACATATGGTTGCAATTATTTTTTCATAAACTGGCTTAGGTTTATGAAAAAATCACATAATCTAGTCTTTTCGAGTAGCAAGAATAACTCGTTGGCAACATTAGGTTACCTGATTATTCAAAGGAAAAACTTGGAAATGAACTAATGATACTTACATTCGGTTTCCTGGTTTTAACTTGTCACTACAAATAGGATAGAAATTATAATGCATAAACCAGAAAAACTAACAACGCGTTTTTATTTCAGCTATGAAGATAGGCGACTTCCTTAAATTGCTTGTATAAAATGGTAAGCTCTTATCATTGAAAATCAGCTCAAATCTTTGCTCGGATCTTTGCGATCAATTTCTATCACTAATTCACTCACATTTTTATACGGGCCTTTTGAATCATATTGGAATAAATCAAAGATTTTCACAGCTAAATATTACAAGTTTCCGAATAAACGAGACAAATCAGTTCTGTGAGAAATCAGCACAGGAGAAACGAAGCGTAAACTTTAAGTCAGTAGTATTCGAAGCTTTAGATTCGGGGAACTCTGTAGGTTTTTTTTTTTTTGCATTCAGCGCAAGAAATAGATTTGCATTGAATGCAGAATTAGCAGCGCCCACCTCGCCGCGAATGCAAACTGCATTGGTGACGAAATGGGTGCTGGTAATTGTGCATTGAATAAACTCACTTTTACGAGAACCATGATTTTCTCGACACCTCTGACCAAAATAATGTCATGTGAAATACGACCCGTATAAGCGATACGAGTGCTGCTGCATCATCTGTTCGACATAGATTTGGCTATCCTATAAGGATGATAGGTGCTCGAAAATTACACCGATGTACTGCCGCAATGCCGAAAATATATTTGACAGTTAAAAGTCGAGTGATCACACCAGTGCTAATTTACGATGTGCCACTAGTAATAGGAGTTAATGCAATTATTCGAAATTGATGAAACCGCATTCAAAACATTTGCAACGAGCAAATAATCTGCAAATTACAAGTGGAGGCATATGTATCTAATATACTGATTAAAAGGTAATAAAAAACATGTTGAGAATTTGAGTATGAAAATTATTCAAGCCATTTTGTTAACTATGCTGAGCTGAGCATCACTTCTTTTGCTATCAATACTTGGAAATTAAAGTCAATAATCACAGTTTTTTTATGTCTCCGATAACCAATCCAATCATTAACAAATAAAGCATTTTTTATTTATTCTTTGTTAAATTCAGTAGTCAAAAATTAAAGTCGTATTAAAGTCAAAATCAAAAATTAAATTAAACTCAACAATCACAGAGCTTTCAAAAAACGTTAAAAAATAAACCATTTATTTATATACTCAATAAAATTACATTTTATTAGTTAAAGCTTTAAGCTTCAGTTTCCTGTGCTATAGACAAATGTCGACTGCAAATTTTCTCGATTTTATTTAGCCTCCGATTGTTTAAGTAACTAATTTTGTGTAAATTTCGCCAAAGTTGCTCCAACATATGTCATATATGCCAAAATTCCATCAACGTATCTACCTCTAAGACTACAGTATTGACGCCAAGAAATTAAGGGTACGATAATCCGATGATTACACTCAGTAGCAACGGATTGCCATACCTATATTGTTATAGCACGTTGTATTGACGTATAACAAAATGTTATAGCACACTTACTGGCGCAAAGAACGTTTCATTGATATTCCACTGCTAGTGGTCTAGAAAGCGCGTCTGGAAATCGCTACTTTATCAGCCTTTCATCATCAGAAACCAAAAGCGGGAAGCAGCTTCACAAGCGACAAGCTGCTAAATTACAATCGATCACATTCACAAATTGAAGCAACGTACACATCTAAACTCCTTCATATAAGCAGGAACAAGATGAACAAAGCATAGGATCAAATGATCTTGCAATTGCAAACAATTGCATTTGCAATTGCAAATTAAAACAATCGCGAGACGGAACATCGGAACAGAACCTGCTCAACAAGTTGTTTACACACTGCACACTAGCCTCTTCGAGGAGCATCAGCCGTACGAGAATTTGGTGTAATCTCACCAAGCGGTCTCTGCCCTTCACCAAGGCGACCGTATGCATCAGTTTTGATGTGTGTGTGTGTTTTTTTTTTGTTTGTTTTTTTTTTTTGCAAATTATGTGTGCATAAATCGGCAGTTTCTACGATTGAGCTAAAAACAATTGCCCACCTAATCGTAACGAAAGATCGATAATACGAAATAGTAGCTTTGCACTCAAAAAGTTAACCTATCAAAAGGTAATGCCACTTGCTTTGTATTACGAAAAATGAGGAGATGCTAATATTGGTGTGCTTTTATACAATTCTCTTGCAGTGATTCGCAGGCTTTTTGTTAAAGCCAGTGCGCGAACATAAAAATAGCTCCTTCAATGCACACATAAATGAAGGAACACACAACAATTCGCAATGGTAACAACATCACACTGCATATATTGCGCATTGTTGGCAGTAAAAAGTCCTATCGGAAAGTTACTTCCTTTGTTCGTAGCGTCTTTTCTCTAGTGCCCTAAATCTATAAATGGACGGGAAGGAGATGCGAGGTGTATGGTACCCATGGCAAGAAATTTTCCAGGATAATTCAAAAATTGGTTGCTTTAGGGCTACCGTTCGGCTGGTTTTATAGGGTTTCGAAAATTCGAAAAATCTACGGTACGATTCCTGTATACATACCCCTGCAAGATTTTCTGTTTGTGCTATTGCGATCAAGCCCCTTCAAGCAGATGGAATTTTCCTGCAGGCAATTTGTTCTCATGCAGTATATGAGAATTTCATTTGTGAACAGCAATAATGTGATGCTTTGCATTCATGAAATATTGGTCGAGAATGGATTGGAAAATGCCGATTTATGCCCGCTTTGCGTGATTTGCATTTTTAAATGATCGATTAGCGAACCATGTAAAGTACATGCTTTGCCGGGAAGCTTGCCTTGAAGCCTCAAAAAGTGAACACTCTCGTTCATCAAAAATTGCAAAGAAAAGATGCGTAAATCGGTACTTTTTCATAGCAAACGAAATTTTTGCATCCATACGAAACACGTAAAAATAAGCAACAATCAAAACAGCTAATGTTACATTGAGGCAGTTTATATTTAATTCCAAACCAACCAAAATCAAGGCTCAATAACTATAAAATTATATATACGGCAGCATACAAGAGCAAATTAAGTCTAGAGAGATAAGGAGAATGAAGTTTTCCTCTTATTTCAAAACAATAGCTTATTAAACGAATTTTTCAACAGTTTATGAAAAAATAATTGCAACCATATGTCCGCAGCAGTAATTTCACGATAGCACAACACTTTCTCCCACAAATTGGGTTTTATATGGACTTTTGAATTCTCTCAATTTTCAATGTCCGAATGCTTTCAACCAAGCAGTGAGCTGCTTCCCACTTTGCCAGTTAAGCAACATCCGCCTCTCCTCTCTTCTCATCGAGTGCAAATTAACAGAAAAAGGCAAGTTAAGCTCCGGCCTTTAGGAGGGAATTTCCATAAATCTATGCATTCAAATATTGAAGTCTACAGGCCATCGCACATATATGCTTTGAGCTTCACCCGAAAATTAATTGTATACAGCATTTCGCAATGGCAGGTCTCAAGACATTCGCCGTCTATACGACGTGATTACCAACTTTTGAAAGCCTTCTGATGTGACTTATTGTCATATATACTTTACTTTCAGTTTACTATTTAACAATGCTATATTGCGCACCTGGAGTAAATTTAGGCAAAAATAGTATGGACCGCAAAAGGTATGGTGGTAGCACAGATATTTCGCTATTTTTTGTTTTTGTTTGTTGACCATGCAATCGCAAGTCTTTTAAAGCGTGAAGCGAATTTGCAGAAAGCGGTAAAGCGGCAACGTTAACATTGCTCCATTAAATGTCATTGCCACATCTTTGCTAACAAACCAAAAGTACACAAATGCCATTCGACGTTAATCGGCTTCATCCTACCATGAAACCCTTATTGATGCATTACATTAGGCAACATATACAGCATACTTCATTGTTTTCTAAGCGTTTCTTCAACACTTCTTGCATTGATAAGTGAAATAATTGAACTTTCAATGTTGTGAAGTACATAAATGCTCAGATCGGACCTTTCTCTGATGCACTCGATACTTAGCAAGATGTCAGTTCGCGAGATAAAATTAGTGCCTATCAGTCTTATCATTTGTCACAAACCACTTTTCGCAAACTCACTCATTACCAAACTTGATTTGGAAAAATCATATTACCTCATTACGAATTATCATTTGCTTTGAGAGGAATATTCTCTAAGTAATAGATATGTAAGCGATTGCACGTTTTGTTTTTTGATGCGCGAAACTGCAACAAAATTATGCAACGATATTTTTTGCATAAGTGCAATAGAAAATTGCAATTGCTGCTGGAGAATCGAATACCCAATGTAAAAACTGCAATAAAATCGATGTGATAATACTTGCTTCGAGGAGAATGTTAGAAAGATTCTTCAGATGAGAATCCAAAAAAATGCAGTAATGAGTACTGAGCAATGTATAAGTGAAAGTCGTATATCAAAATGCAACTTTCCGGGTCAGTTAAAAATAAAAGAGCAAAAAACATTTAAAGTAGTCTTGTTTTGAAGGGATATTATAAGTAAATAAATATGTAATAAATGACATCAGCACGAACCTTGTGGTTGTGGACATCCAGCCGCAGGTGGTTGCGTCGATTAAGGGTCATCGCGGCATACCAGAGCAGTCAGTGCAAAACGGATGCTAATGAAATAGAGAGTGGTGAAGCAATCGACAAAAGCTGATCAATATATAGCATGAAGGAATTGCACTAAATCGTCTAGAGCGTTCCCTCCCCCTCCCCCCGCAATTCACATCCGCATCTCACAGACCATTAATTGATTCATATAAGTGATTACCGCTTGTCATTGTCGTTCTGCGGTGTCCAGCGAACGCATGCAACGCATTCCTGGTCGATCTTAAATCATTTTAATTCTTTTTTTTCATACAGTACGAATAGAAAAAATATGCAGTAATAAATAAATTAGGCGAGGATTCCCATCGAGCAATTTTTTCAATATTAGCCATTCTGCAGCTTACTTAACTTTTCATCCCCCTTCAGATGATGCTTCTTATTATTTTTTATCGACACTAGCACCTCAGATGAGGCAGGGAGAAATTTTTTTATTCCAATTCAGTTCACAATCTTTAGGAGGAGGAATTCAGCATCAAACTCAACGCTCGAGAATCTTAGCGCTAGTACTCCCTCCATTCACCTCCCCCCCCCCCCCCCCCCCCCCCCCCCCCCTCCCCCCCACCCCTCCCTTCCCCCTCTTCTCTCTTCCTCATTCCCAACTCGAAAAAAGGTTTCTTAATCTGAATCCACAACAGGCTGACCTGCGCATTATACCGTCCACTGAATATAAATAATCTGTGAAAAGTTTTTCGGGAGTAGGTAATAAGAGAGGAGGGAGGAAGAAGTAGCAGGAGAGAGGAGGAGGAGGAGGAGGAGGCAGCGAGTGACAAAGGAATGTCTTACAATACTCATTCCTTTTTGAGTTGGAGAGCTGTAGTAGCGAAACAATTCAAACAATTCAATCAATGAAAATCTCATGTGTTGAATGAATATTATCAAATCCATTCATTAAAGTTACGCTGAATGTAAATAATTTTTATTGTTTGCAGATATCTTTTGTATTATCATCAGAATGTACTGCACGAAGAAATGCTTAGTAGAATATTCAATTCGTTAAATGGGGATTTATCTAAATGATAGTTCAGGAATTTGGAGTTGGAATTATTCAGGAAATTCAGGGAAATAAACGATTTCATTGGCAAATTGAAGCAATATATTTATTGTATCATTTATAAAATGCGACAAATGAAGAGCTTTTAATGATGAGTTGTAAATGAAAACAATAGGCAATAAATTTGCAAAATCGCATTCGAGATAGCGAGAAACATAAAAGGTAACGTTTATCGGCAAACGGTCATGCATTGAGATGTAAAGGAGGACTAAAGAAAACACATTACATCAACTATCATACTAAAAGCAAATTTTTCTATACTCGTAATTGATCATTATTAATTGATTCTTGAATTTCGATAATCATTTCTGACAAAATTCTGTGAAAAAATGTTTTCAGAACTACTTCATTTGCATTGGAAATCGAAAAAAAAAACTCATCGAAACGAACTCGTTTAATTTGGCAAATATCACATTCGTTGGATTCGATAATCCTTGATAACGGCTATTTAGTGGTAATGACCAGTGAATGCTGCATAGTCTTGCAGAAAAAAAAAGAAGCATTTTTTCACTTCCATATGGAAAATTTATTCAGTGAACTACATGTTAAAATTTGGGAACTTATTGAAGTTATTTCGGTTAGTTTTGTTGATTGCTAATGAACTTGGATTAGCATATTTTCTTAAGTTTAACAGTAGTAGAATCGAATCAAAACGAATGGTTTGTGAATGTTTATTGATAGACTCGACTGCTCTGAAGTAAGTTATCATGAGGATTTGTAAGTGTTGACGAGCTTATTCGAGTTATCGTTCTAATATGTAGCATTAAAAATACCATTATGTTATATGTTGGTGCACATATAGACTTCATTGCGTTCGGTTTTTCTTTCAAATTAGCTAAACTTTCTAATGAATAAGATGTCACTTACTTAAAGATGTAAAATTTGCCGAGTGAAGCAGCACCGTTACCAAAATCTACGTTTTTTGCCATCTCATTTATTGTTATTTTGGCGATCGATGTTTCTCAGGTGTTGAAATTTGGATTTTTTCCAGAAGCCTGTTATGGAGGCACTAGTTAGATAGAAGATTTCTCGATCACAACCCCTCCCCCCCCCCCCCCCCCCATCTCCTTAATTATTAAACTTCGCCTCGACGCCAGATTTCAGCGGCAGCCCACTGAAACTAATCGAGCGAATAAAGCTAAGTTCAAAGTTTACATCTTTTCTTTCAAAGATAATGCATTTAAAATTTCGTGAAACAAAATATTTAAGGAAACATCACCAACGATGCGATGACAAACGAATAGGTTTTTTGTTTGCTTATGCTTTCTTTTCCCTATTTATGACACTAATACCTATAGGTATTGCTCTCTCTCGGTCATTACGGATGAAGGTTGCTTCACTCGAAAATCCATAAATGTCTATCGAAACAGAAAAGGAAATGGAATAAGATGACTAAGATGAATTAAATTGCGAGACGAGAAAACGAAAATGTGAGACCTCCAGCAGAACAACAACAATTAGAGAAATATTATTCGTAGAAGATTGCAACGGATGTTATTACCTAGAAACAATAAATCCGAAAGGACAGAAAACGTAAATGAATTTGGCTGTATATTTCTGACGAAGCAATCATAAAAATTAGGAAGTGACGGTGAAGATGCCCTCCATTTTAAAATATTTCTTAGGTTAAGTTAAGATGATGAAATATAGCTTTCGGTTGCTAGTATCATTTTCGATGCAGCTTAATATCTGCTGAAATTCATAATACAATTTGAGTAGCTTATAACAAGAGGAAAATGAAACGGCACTTCCATACTATTTGGGAACATTTCTCTACACTCGACAAACATAGGACAATAAAGCAATTTTAGCACATATGAACGGTGTTCGGATTTATCACTTTCGAGTACAGCCATAATGAAAGGTTAGTAGATTGACTTCACAGAACTGATAGCAATATAGAAGCAACTTTCGTCGTATCAACACAGTCATTTGCTGTTTATGTTATTCAAGTTATAAGACAAATCACCTGTTGATGCGTATATAAAAACGGTAGAGCACTAATCAATCAACCGACGAGGGACAAATTTGCGCTCATAAATACATTTTTTGGTTGTCATTATCGTCTTAAACATTCATGCTGGTCCGACATTGAAAATTAACTGGGGCACACGGTCTTGGGACCACGTCAGGAAGTTATCGGAGACTTTCATCAGTACGGTGGGGAGGGAAAGAAGGGCTATTCGCATGCTTGGCCTAAAGATTATGAGCTGAATATGGTCATCATCAAACATTTATTCGAGCTATGGATATGGGTGTCCTTCGTCACCAACAAAAAATAAAAAGAAAACGAGCACACACACACAGATGTGAAATACAAAGAAGGCCAACGTCAATAAATGTGTCAATCGTGTGCGTCTGTTTTTTGCATATAAATGTCATCCAGCAAGAGTTCGACTATAAAAATCTAAGGCGTATGGGCGGCGTAAAATTTTGACGCTTTCAAAGGATCTTTCTAGCTAAGCATAAACTGATATAATCTAAACGCTCGTATCTCTCGTCCTTATGGAGAGGAGCTAAAGAAGCTCATGTGGGAAGCGATTTTTAGGTTATCGGCGGAAAGCATGGATGATAAACTAAACAAGGATGACATCACGGGTTCAGCAGAAAGTCAAGAGTGTAGAATCTCAGGGATGCTCGTTCTCCGTTCTTTAGCAGAGGTTCCTTGAAAAATCCTCACTGCTGAAAATGACTCGGCTAATATTCTCGAAGTGATGGTAAAAGAAACTTTATTTACTCCTAGCATATTTTTTACTCATTACAAAGTTTGCTATTGCTAGTGCTGTTAGTAGTAATGTTGGCAGTAACGGGAGCACTAGCAATGATCATATTGTTGACAATTAGTGATGCTGCCACTAAGAATACTAGTACCACCACCACTGCTGTCAATAACCGTTAGCTGTAGCTGTAATTAACAGAAGGTATCCACCAAACGTGACTAGGACATACCCTCACTAATGCTCATTAGCAGCAAGTAATATTAAGCTAGTAGTGCCAATAACTAGTACTACTAACAGTAGTTCTATCCAACAAATGTTTTCTGATTTGCTAGCACTACTACTCGCAAAATATTGCATTGCCAATTAGTGTGCCATTGCTGACTGTGAAAGCGCCAGCGGTAATATTGATATTAATAGTTAGCAACAATGCCAGTAATAAACCACCGATCACATAGTGTATTGAGGTTAGGCCAGAAAGTTGTCGATGGTTGCTGGCGAAACTGGAGATCCACGATTTCGCAGTTAGGGCAGGAAGAAATTGAACTTCTCAGTTCGGATGCTTGCGATTTGGGTAGTTGCACTGAAAGCTATCGTAGCCTTCGATGGCAACCTACGAATCGAGGGCATCTGAACCAGTACTAGTAAAGCTATTTCTTGTATAAATTCTTCCTTTAAAGCCAGATATCAGCCAAATTAAATTGGCCAAAACTCATGACTACGAGACTGGCGTTAGAAAAAGAGAGATTATGTCATAATTACCCCGACTCTGGAATACTAAACAATCAAATCGTTAGCTCCGGGCAATCTTGGAGCAGCGGGTCGACTCCTGCTCAATTTCTGAGTCGGGCTTCCGGAGCTAGCTCCGGAGATTGGCCACCGAAGGTCTATACATACCGCAGTCAGCACATGCATCTTCACTTGGTACATTGGTAACTCGGAAAGCTTACTGGTTCATCGGCATGTGGGATGGGTGAGGGATGAAACAACGGTCACCCTCCAAAAAATTCGGATGGGTGCGAAAATTTTCAACTTAAAGGAATTTTCGCCAGAATATTCTTTCCTATTGAAATTCATGTATGAATTGTTCAGGTAAAAAAAAAAAAGAGAAGCAGAATCTTTGAAAAAAATAATAATGTGAAAAGTTTTGTTGTTAGTTGAATCGTTATCAAGAGCGATTTTGATCTTTCTATAAACTCTATGAAGTTCACCAATTGAAATTACATATTATAAACGGTGACAATTGCAAGGAGCTCTTTTTTCGAGATATGAGACCAGCAGTGATCCCTATGGGGAATCGAAATTCTCCTAGTTGACTAGCACAAGATCGCTCATAGGTATATGCACATCGATAAGTCTCGTGTTTTTTTTTTTTTTTTTTTTGATTAAGGAAAGAATTTTCGAATAAGGATTACGCATTGAACGGTCATAGGTAGTGTAAATTTTTAATAAACGAGAATTTTTCTTCGACTCAAATCAACATAGTTGTCCACCTGACAATTTGAATGGATTAGATAGCACATGTTTATTTACGACGCTGAAATTACAATTTGAATTTTTAAAGTCATATTCATCGAAAAAACACCTTAAGAGAGTTGAACACAGTAAGGTATAGTCGAATTTAATGAAGTAGGTGAAAGAATATCGACAAAACAATGAATATTTGAATGATGTGACTAAATAACCAAATATTTTGCATAGTGTAATTGTTCAACAAACGCAAATCTAGTAAGCGCTTCTATCAACGAAACAGCAGCATCGAAGATGAGACAAAACAATGCGAGACTAGCGGCTTCTTGCCATTGCAGCCTGACTACACATACTCCCGCGGGGTTTGCGCATGCGCACCGCACCACTTTCAAGAGAAAACGGGCATGCTAGGCTGTAGACAAGGCAGTCAGTCATCCGGCTTAAAATAACATCCCCCTATCCCATTTCATATCTACGTTCCACCTTTGTTTGTTTCTTTTATATACTTCGATGCTAAGAATAAAACATCTTTTTAGGTATTCGCTGCATTCTCATCATCTACGAAAACAAACTTGATGCCTTCATTGAATAAACTAATCAACTAAAACAATCAACAAATAAATGAAACCGCTATGATGACTTTATTTTTTTCGCATAAAAATATTGCTAAAGCAATTCATAACTTAAAATAAAGGTATCCAAATGATGAAAGGTGCTTGCGAGAAGCATTGCAAAATATTCACCGGAGCTTTGACGTTGAGAAAATTGTCAGCAAAAAAAAAAACTACCACTTTTGAATGCTCCCGTTGAACATCTTGATCACACTTCTCTTCTAACTATCTCTTCCTCTCCCTCCCTCCCTTCCTCTGTTCCTCTCTCTCTCCTCCATCCTCCTCTTTTTTCCTCTCTCTCTTCCTGTCTTTCTCTCATTTCTTTTTCTTCTTCTCTTCCCTTCCCTCTCTTTCTCGCTGTTCCTATCTCTCCTTCAATGCCCTTCTAATGCACTGCAACTTTTCTAAAACTCCACTGGTAACAACACCGGTTCCCACTTGGCTTCACGCCTGCTTGAAGATCAAACTTTCCTAACTGGTATCAGGCAAATCATAGTCGTCAAATTTTTCTGGTTCATTTCTAAGCGTTACCCCTCTTATGAGCCATTGTTGAAATATTACAATTTCGACGCATTAATGCTAGTAGATTGAGATTCACATCGGTCAGATGATGTCAATTCAAACAATTGCCTCCGAAGAACTCGTCAGACGGCGTTGTATCACCTTTGCCACAGTGTTCGTGCTCCTATAACTTGTTTTACGAGTATCGATGTAACTTTTGTGAACATAGCAAGGAATTAGTTTATTCCTTTGCATTTCACAGCAATGACTTGCACGAATTACATGGAATCGATGGCTGCAACTCGGTGATATCTCACCTGATTTTGAAAACTATATATAACACACTTGTGTTACATATAAATCATGTGTATAATGCACATACACATAATAGAGCCATTTAAAATTTTCAAAACTTCTCAAGTCGACATTGAAAAATTGGTCTCGAAATGAAAGCTCGCATGCAGGAGTGCTTACTGTAGTAAGTGGAATGAACGAAATTTCAGAGGATTTTTGCACTGAAACATGGAAAAAACAGCGAGCTGTTTGTTGACTCATACTGAAAAGGTCGAACGAGATATCGCAGAAATCGTGAGGAATGCTCCACTTTTCTCAAACTCCGGCAACATACTCTGTTTTCTAGAACAGTCAAGGATCTATCTTTTCATAATTTCAAGCTTGTTTCTTGTTTCAGTGCATACTTGCCTTTTAGCACATAGAGCGCGGCTAATCGACGTATTGGGGCTTTCGTAATTGGGGCTTTGGAGGAGGGGGTTTGGTAAAGGTGTGTATGTAAGGTATTGTTTGGAAATCGGAGGAAGGATGTTTGGGAGGGAGGGGGCTCACTGATTTTGAAATATTTATACTCAGGTCTTATGTGCATGAAGAAAGTGCCGGATATTTGCTGGTCTTACGTTGCTTGGTGCTTGTGAAATTTTTCTCGTGTTTTCTTCATTAAGGTTTCTCGCATTGAATGCCTTCATTGTTCCAACGGCTTTTGAGTAGTGATTTTTAATCAGCAATCAGTACGTCTCTAACTCAAACGTTGTTCGCTGAAGTTTTACGATTTGAGCGCAAATTGATAGCACCAATTGTTTTTCAATACAAGTGTCGTTGCAGATTTCTGTTCATGAAGATGGGTGAACCCGAAGACGTCGATGCGATGCTAGAGGAAGCGCTCGATAAAATTGAAGATGTAAGCCAATCGTTTTTTTCTGGATAGTTGATGTTGCTGAGTAACATCGCGCTTTCAATTGCGCAGAACACATCCAGATCTTCCCCTCCTGAACTCTATTACAAATACCGCAGTGCTGTGTCGCTTTAGTGAAAAAACAGTGCATGAACGAGCAAATTTCTTATTGCAATCAAAGAATGGAATATTTTTTTGAGTGTTGTAGAAGATGTCGGAAAGGGAGAAACGGTTGGTAATTGTAATCGTTAAGTAGTTTTCATATTAGCAATAAATCTGTTCATTTTTACTCGAGAAAAATGAGAATGTTGAAGTGAAACATGTCATCACAGCACGTCAAGCTGAAGTATCGCTCGTTGTTTTGAATATCACAGCAGCTAAATATAGAAATGGCGTATAAGCAGAAAAGATACTTAAATATTTGTATTGTAGTAGGCAATTGCCTCATTGCTAAACAATTGCCAGTTCGTGCATGTAGTTGAATCTGAAAATATCCGTCTTTTTTTCCACAAATGATGGTCTCCACCGATCAGTTTAGATTATCGTAATTCCTTTCTGTCGTGCAAGTTGCACATCTCGTTCCGAATAACTATCTTTGTGAAGTATTCGATCGCTTTAATAGCGCAAAATGGTTCATCATTTCGCCCGTGCAATGAATTTAAGTTCATATTTGTGAAGCATTCGTTTATAATTTTGCTTTTTAGAAATCTTTTACCTCGAGCCAAAGGTGCTGCGTTTGTTGCGTAAGGGAACGCCAAAGTTCGAGTACTTAAATGATTTCTAGAATGAACTTGTAAGCTGTTGGGGCGAATTCGTCGTATAAAAAAGATTGCCGATTTTCGCACATAAATTCCCCACTTCCAACCGCTCTCATTCATTGACATTATAAGGTGAAATTCCATTTCTGCATACTCAGCCATGAGAGATGGTGAAAAGGTGAATTTTTACAGTCGGACCGAAACAACGGTCACGGCCATACGGAACCGATGGCTGCGTTGATTCGTGGTGATCCGCCAAAGGATACGAATGAGGACGTCGAGATGAACACGTCGACGAATGGCGCGGTGAAGGCCGAGAACGAAGAAGACGATAAGAGGGTGGAAAGCGATAAGAAGAAGGAGCGCAAAAAGCGCTCGAGGTCGAAGTTAGTTTTCGGTTGAATAGATTTGTCTTTCTTGATTTAGGGCCACAATGTGCATCATCGCTGCTCTTATTGCTGTTCATCTTTGTGCATCTACGAGAAGCGAACGCGATCGACATTTGGATGTGGTTGTGTGAATTGCATTCGCTGGTGTTCTGTTTGCAGCGGTACGGCGGCAGCCGGTTTTTTTCACTCAACTTTTTTTTACTTATAGTCCATGTAAGAGTTTTCATCTCAGATGAAAGCCTTTTTTGGGTGGCAAAGTGGAGGTAAGGACGATGAAGGGGATCCGAGGTTGATGTTTAAGCTTCGCTAATGACTGGAACTCTTTCTTGATTTCGTTAGAATTGGTGCAAATGATTATAGCTAATCTTGCATTTGTAATCCAGCAAATGCAAAGGTTATTGTTTGTTTAGTTTATTCGCGTTCTGCATTTATGGAAAAAAGTTGAGGCAGTGATTTTGATCCAGATGTAGGGTAGTATATTGAAATTGTGAATGCAGCTGCTTATCGAGCTTAGAAGTCTCTGCTGCAAGAATAGTTTTAGTTACAAGCATAAACAGATTTTTAACAGCATGCGTTTACATAATGAGTCTGGATGAAAACGTATAGAACAAAAGGTTTGCTATCTTTAACAAACGTTTTTGATATGTGTATACTATCGTGCATAGTGATGCTAATAGAAGGTAATATCTGAAATATTTGCCGGTAGCAGCAGTTGTATGGCTGTTATCAGAATATGCAAAGTGAGCCCCAGCGCTGCTAGCTGTAACAATCCTGGTGGGGAGGATGGTGTGGAACGCTCAAAACCAAGTGCTAAGCCGATTCGTCGTTGTAGAGACACATAAAGCTCGATTGAAACAACTCTATGTGCCACCCTCCTTTCTGCATATAATTGCGGCATCTTCGATGGACGATTTAAAGGAGAGATTTGAATGGCAGAAGAAGAAATGCGGACGAGGTACGCAGACTGTTGATTTGTGTTCATGCCTACCGATACGTTTGGGGCGCGCCACACACTTCTAGTCTTTTCTTATTCTTCCTGCTTTCTCAACGGAAATTTCTGCGGCTCTTTGATTACGATGCTGTCATGTTTTCTTTTCAAACTCGCTTCCGGAAAGTATGCAACTCCGAAATCACACGAAAACTATGCCGAAAAAAGGAGTCCGCTTCGAATAATTTTTATGTATTTTGAGGATGAAATTTTGGTTGAATGGAGTTGTAGTAGTGGGAGAGGTGAAAATTTTGGCGCGCCCCAGTGTTACAGGCATAACACGATTGACGAGCCCGATCGGACGAACGCTATGGCGCACGTTGACTCATTCGCTCGGGGATTTGCCCACCCGCTATAACAATATTTTAGGTGTCCTCAATCGGCCGCGTTTCTTTATGTGTTCATGTGCTGCTTGTTCATCTGATCATTTCAACTTGCGCATAATGTGCCGTTCTGTTTAAAATGTTGAAAAAAATTTTGGTCGGTCGCACACTGAGAGGATATGGCGCCTTTTTATTGAATATTTTCAGCGTTAAGAACTTTTTAATACTTTTATTATCTTTTATTGTTTTCTGAGTTTCATTTTTTTAAGTTTAACAACTCGAAAAAAATACCAGTCATCATAAAGCAATGTTCGATAGGATGAACAAACTAGATTTGAGTATTTCTTATCGGCCTATAAAAATTGAAAGAAATCGACTTTCACTTGTTAATATTGCTGAAAATTAGGGCATTGTTTTTTCATCGCTAATAAAATTACTTCAAGTTGGCTACTTTTAAAATTGAAATTTGTTTCTGGAATTCTGGAAAGGGATTATTTTCTTGCAGTTTTACCGAAGCGAGAACTAGTATGTCTACGTTATTTTCACCAGTAACCTTGAATGTAAAACAAAATTTTTGTAGCTTATATTTGCTAGGTTGTTGGAGTTTATTGGCGTCGGTGTGGTGCGGCTGACCAAATGGCACTGGTGTGTGATTATTTGTTCCCGTGTTTATTCCACCGTTTGCTTGTAGGGGATCGTCGCGTAGTAGGTCGCGAAGTCGAGACAAAGAGAAGAAGAAGCGCAAACGAAGTTCGAGCCGTGATCGTAAGAAGAAATCTCGGTTAGGTGTTTTGCTTTCGTTATCGTTTGCTTTTTTTTTCATTGTACGAAGATTATGATTATGGATGCGCCGATAGGCCGTCGCTTATAATTTTTGTTTCCATTTCGGTCTAGCTGGCGAAAAAACTCGTTTTTAGGCTTCTTTTATGAATTTTCGTTAGGAATTCGCGGATTTTTATTTTTGCTCAAATTCCATTGTTGTGGTCAATCCTTTCCATGAGCCATGAAAGATGACTCGCCTTTTGGTGGTTCTCATTACCTAATAGATGTAATCATTCATCCCTTTTCGGTTGCCTCGCCTATATGTTTTGATCACCTTGTAATAAGCGAGAATTGCTTGAAGAAACAAGTTTTAGGCTTTCCATCTTTGATGTTGTGCTGCTGTTAGGAAAATGCTTAAGCTGAGCCTGCAATTTAGAATTGTATGAATTCAAGTCAGACGCTGCCATCATCATAACCGATTATACCGAATTGTCTGCCAAGAATCTTCGTTGATTAGCCGACCACCCAAGATGCCGTCGCCGAGATTAAATTGTCCTTCAGGTTGCCTTCCATTGGTGAGAATCGGCTGAGACTGTACTAACCGCTTTCTTGTAGAATTGGAGGGAAAGAGCAAGAGAGAAAGGTGAAGGAAAGAATTCGCATCTCGTTGAGGCAAGAAGGGTGATCTTTATGGAGATGGACATGAGAGCAAAGCAAGCTTTAATGGTGTTTGAAGTGGAATCCGCCATTTCACTATTTGGTTACGTAAGTTTTTCTGCTAGAAGGTCGAACTCTTTCGAATAATTTTTTTGAGCAGGAAATATTAATTTCTTTTCAGCTCGCGTTCTGGAGACCGATCTCGTGATCGCCGGCGTCGTTCGCGTTCGCGTAAGAGAAGCCGATCTTCCCGGCGGCGTTCTAGGTGCGTGCGTTATTGTACCGTGAATATAACGCACAGTTTTTCTTGCAGCGGATGGATGTATCAGCGTTATTGCTGGGCTCCAATCGTTTAATTGATTCCGATGCAGCGGCTGTCTATAACTGATTCTAACCCCATCATTGAGAACTTAAGAGCAGCTTCAACAAGGTCTGCTATTCACCGATGTATTAATTGGTGCAGTTGGAATTCCGAAGGAGGTTTTGCTTCAGTGGTCTGGGATGGATCGCACGAGTTGCCTTTAATGCGATTCCTTTGTGTAGAACACTTAACCATTATTCAGTCTATCGGTTGATGATTAGTTGTGAAGATTTTTGAAATTATATAGGCATGCAGCAGTCCGGTGGGGAGCCAGTGGCCCTGCACTTTTCGGACGTCGCTCTAGAAGCCGACTTGTCGTACTTGCATGTTTTGTTCAATTCAAAACATCTGGAACAGTATCTGAAATTCAGGTCGCGTTCGCATCGCCGTCGCTCGCGCTCTGGTCGCTCTCGTTCACGTTCACGTGACCGTCATCGTTCTAGATCTCGTGATCGGAGGCGACGTTCACGATCTCGTGATCGCCGCCGAAGGAGTCGATCTTGGTAGTAAAATTTTCAGTCCAATTTTGCTACGCAGTTTAAGTGTTTTCATTAATTGCTTCGCTTGATGATTGCTGATCTGCTCGAACATTTTCTCGTTTATATTATTTGACCTATTTGCTTCGAGCACATCTTAAATGATCTGCATATGTTTCAAGGTCGCGCCCACGTGTTTTGGACCACCGTGATCGCCGAGGCTTTTCACCGCCATGGAGACGTTCGCCACCGCGTGGACCTCGTCTACCAGGGCCGGAAAGGCGAGATGTGTAAGCCCACTTCTTCTGTGTTATTTTGCCCATTATGAGCTTTTACAATCAACTGTAGGAAACGCAGGTGAATACCACTACTTGTGATCATAGCGCCTGGGATATTCGGATGTAGTAAAGTACACACGCCCGATATTTTGCGGTTTTGCTTTGAGAAGTTCACAGGCGCATTTTTGCCACTGTTATGAACCTTCGAATGTTGACTTCCTTATTCATGGGAGATTGGCAGTGGCGTGCGTAATTTTGTCGTAAGGGTAGTGTTTTATGAGACGTGTTTTGAATGATGGAAACGCGCTACATTAGTAGTGCATGTCCCTTACATGCTACTGCATTTATTCCAGTACCATATGTATTGATGATTGACGGTGACAAAAGATTTTTAGCACATTGTGCGCTTTTGCTGTAAGTGCGTATTTTATTTCCGATGAGCCTCCGCGATTATATGGAGAAAATTCTCATCGTTCAGTTGACTCGTGGGTAACGATAGAAGCTCCAATTTAAAGCGGCGAAAATTTGGAGAGTTGAGCTATTAAGACATAGCTTGTTGTATTGGCCGTATGCTTTTTTTTTATTTAGAATGCCCTTCACTGCTCGACGATCGCCTCCGCCCAACGCGAAGCTCGATATGACTTCTGAAGAGCGAGATCAGCGCACAGTGTTCATTTTACAGGTGATTCTTCTTCTATCTGTTCTCGTAAAAAGTAAACAGATAAAAAATGTTCAGTGTCATCTTGCGGAAAGTGTATAATTTGTTCAGGTATTTGTGCATATGAATATGTCGCCTATCTTTCCTCTCCGTTTGGGGTTACCAATGGTGATGGCCTTCAGCTTTCACCTTTTGAAAATAATCTAGCTTTGTTTTTCGTGCCCCGTTTTTTTTTACGCTGTTCACGAGTATATAAAGAAGCAGCTATCATATGGTAGCATGCCAATGTCTTAAGCGTAAGTTTTACTTTTAGCATTGTTTTTTATAGCTTTAGAGAAGATTCGCTTCTTTGCAGATAGCAAGACAGACACGGCCACGCGATCTAGAAGAGTTCTTTTCGAGTGTTGGCCATGTTCGTGATGTGCGTATCATCACGGATTCGAAGACTCGCAGATCGAAAGGCATTTGCTACGTGGAGTTTTGGGAAATCGAGAGCGTTAATCTGGTAATCGTTTTCCATCCTCATATTGGATCCGATTAACGTAAAAGAAACACATGTGAGCAAGCAGTATTTTTCAGTCCACATATGTTAGGAGTTACTTTTTAAGAACGTTTCCTTTCGCAGTTCCTACTCTTTCTGATCGCTTATGTGCTTATGAGACGCTTTGTAATATTAATTGCAATTCGGTGGAAGGATTGGAAGAGTGGGACATGGTGCTGGAAACTAATTTTTGTTTAGAATAATTTAGGTTATGTTAAGAGTCGTTGGTTGTTTGGGGGTGTGGACAGGCTGTTTGAGGTATTATTTTTATTCCCATAAAAAACGAGGTTAGAGAGCAACGCTGTCAGGTAAGTAACAGGCCTAATAAGGGGTTATCAGCAATAATTGTTTTAGGCACTAGCACTGAACGGACAGAAGTTACTGGGTGCTCCCCTTGTAATTCAACCGACGTTGGCTGAACGGAATCGTGCAGCCAATAATACGGTCGGTGGGTCGCTTGGATTTGGTCCAACGAATACCACGGGTCCTCTGAAGCTCTACATTGGACAGCTGCATACGAGCATCACAGAGGACATGCTCAGACGCATCTTCGAGCCTTTTGGCAAGGTTGATTACTTCCTGTTCACTTACTCCCCATTGCTGGATTACTCCTTCTTGAAGCTGTATCCTCTCACTGTTGTTTAAGAAGGGTATTGCATGAGGATGCTATGACGGAAAGGGAAATTTCACTTTTTGATTCTAATGTTATGCCAATATCAATTTTCAACTGTTATGTTCATTGAGGTGACATTCTCGATTGTTATTGCGTTTAGTTGCTATGAATGAAAATTTATGTTGGAATTTGCGTGCGCATTTGGTCAGCTCTAATGGTATACTTTTCTTACATCTCGTGGTGTGGGGCGTTTTCTTTGCATCGGCTTCTTCTTTTAACCCTCTGAAAGCATCCTTCATGATATTCGTCCACAAGTCTAAGGCTGCAAGAAACTTTGTTGTGTGCATAAAATTTGAATATTTGGTTGAAAGAATTATTTTCAGATCGACACTCTGGAGATAGCTACGGACCTTAGCGGAGTGTCCAAAGGATATGCTTATGTCACGGTGAGCATTCTGCCAAGTTGTTACGGTACAAGGAAACGATTACCCATGCAAAAGATCGATTTGTTGTGTTTAAAGGATTCACTTTATGTTGAATATTCAACTGAACCAAAGAACTACAGCATGTGCGAGTAGTTTGAGCTTTTGATGTTTCATTTTGCTTCGGATTTTTTCCACTTGAATTGGTTTTAGTTTCGCCACGCTGATGATGCCAAACGTGCTATGGAGCAGATGAACGGATTCGAGCTGGCTGGACGTCCTATGAAGGTGCGTTGAAGCTTGAAAACTTTCTAAATCATTGCAGCGTTATTTCACCACCGTTCGCTACCGACCATATTAATGAAAATAGATTATCCATTCTGGTCGCTGACTAGCTCGTTCAATCTTATATAATAAATGGGAAGGTATGCAGGGTTTCATGCAACGGCGGATAAGTAACCTTGAAATCGCCATCACTGGAAAGAAGCGAGCTTTATTCTTTTTTTTCACCTCTGCTTAAAACTGTTGTTGCGTTGTGCCCGCTGCTTTCCATGCCTATGTAGTTCAGGACTGCTTCTTATTTGAGATCTGGGGATGTGCAAAAGTTATGCAGTATTTTAAAAGGTTGAGTTTGTATCCTTGCAACTTCTGAAAAAGCTTGTTGAACCTGGTTTGTTTGGAAAGTGTAAAGTTAAGGAATTACGCAGTTCAATTTTTTTATGGTACATGTGATGTTTGCATTGCAGAGAAGATGCAGTGGTCTTATTTGCATCACATGCGTTCAATCCCAGTGTCTAGTGAAGTTCATGACCATTTTCACTTTCTTTAATCACCCTATCTCATGCGAAATAATTTGAGGTGGGTACGGTGGATGGAGATGAAGTATCGTCACAGCCTCAGCGCACGCTCGACACTGATGAGGCAGACCGTCGTGGAATTGATTTGGGTACCAGCGGGAGACTGCATCTTATGGCGAAACTCGCTGAAGGTGCGTTTTACACTCTGACGTTCTTACATCCGCAGTTGACTTTTCATTTTATTGGCCTTCGTTACTATGAAGCCTGTAAGTCACGATGAATAGTAGTGTGAGACATATGTGGAAATGTGGGAATGCTATTTTCTTTTAGAATGCTTGTGATGGCAATTTAGCAAACATTAAATATTGGCATATTGCTAGTATAACATGCCGTTGAGCAGATGGTTTGTAGCTAATAGGCAGAGGGGTTCCTTTTACGAAACATTCAGAATAGCTAAACATAAAACCTCTGCATAATGTTGAGGCACTGCATAGTGTCTTAACGAGATAATTGAAATAGCAAATATGTAAAAACAATTGATTAACCTCTCTCGAAGTTCATCCTATCTGAGTTGTTGTTCAGATCACATCGCGTTTACCTCAGGTCAATACTATAAGATGAGTCGAAGTTCCAAATTAAAAAGATGTACTTTCAGGAAGCGGTCTTGAGTTGCCGAAAAGCGCGAAAGATATGCTTGCACAAAACCAACAGCAACAGCAACAAATAGATGGCTCACAAAATTTGGCGATACCGCCGATAGCGACGCAGTGCTTCCTCCTGTCGAATATGTTCGACCCAGCGCAGTATGTTTCAGTGTATTTTATTCTATTCTGTGCATGAAGCACTTCGAGTGGCTAATTCAAGGTTCCCTTATAAGTGCACTTGGTTTGATTGCTTTTGATCATGTAATCAGCGTAGTTGAGATGAGTCGGGTCAGGGTGGTTTTAATTGTGATCGGATTTAACCATGGCCGTGTCGTGTCACCTGTGCAGTCGCATGACTCCGTGACAGCGTTGTTAAGAGTGTTTCATTAATGACCATGTCGAATGCTGACCATCTGCAGTACTCTGGCACGGCAGCAGAGATGAAGAGTCCGCATCCTTGCTCAGCTGCCTCTTTTGATTATGTAATTTAAAGTCTTTGAAGAGGTGGTGAGTAATGATTGTTTTAGTCATTCAGGAACAATCTAGTTTGAGTGAAAACAGTATCGTCTCGGCGGTTCTTCAACATGTATCTAATGTTCTTATATTCAGAGAAACAGGCGAGAATTGGGCCGATGAAGTGAGAGATGACGTAATCGAGGAATGCGCAAAGAATGGGGGTAAGTGCCTGTTTTTGTTCGGTATGATCTCAGGTGCGGTGTTATAGTCATTCAAGATTGGGACTTCCGTATTTTACTTTCATTTACTTTCACCCTAGAGATTAAAATCTGCCTTCCACATCAGTGATTGCCTCTAATGTCCCATTCGTGATATCACCTCAGTTTCAATTACCCTTCGTCATGAATCTCCTTCGACTGGAAAACATTCATAATAGAATAGCCTGGCTAGTTGGCTGTAAGAAGTTATGAAATCGTCGGTCTGATTTGGGCTTGGGCTTTGATGGAATCGTTCTTCGATTAGAGAAATGAATGAAAGGTCCTTGCGGCCGAGCTTATTTATTCGAGACGTTGCGCTGTTTCTGATTCAGGAGTGGTGCATATATTCGTCGATAGAGAATCGCCCAGTGGTAATGTCTATGTGAAATGCCCATCGGTTGCCGCCGCTTACAAATCAGTGAATTCGCTTCATGGCAGATGGTTCTCTGGTAAGTGTACCATTTTTCATGTCTACTGAGATACAGTGAAATTGAAAATTACGTTGTGTAAACTTTGTGATACGTTTTTGTTCGGTTCAGTTTATGGCAGCATTTTGAGCCAAATTGAGTAGGCTGCGCTATTTGCAGATTTGCGCTAGTTATCCGTTTTTTATTGGTAGGGCAGGTCACAAAACTCAACAAAGCAGCAGATGCTTTGTTGATGAAGGTTTGCTGATATCATCCGTTTATGAATATAGACTGTGGATTTTTTCCGTGGCATGTTCGGCTATCTCAGCGTTGTTTCTGTGCATTGAATATTAAAGTTTTATTCTGTTTCTACATAAATAGCCGAACATTTCATCGAGTAGAACTATGTATGGGTATCGCAATTGAGCGTTCTTCGTCATATGTGGCGTTGTTTTGCAGGCAAGGTGATTACGGCTAACTATATTCCGGTAACGAGTTATTCACAGTTGTTCCCGGATTCTGTATTGCCGCGCGATCCGATTCTGCCGTCAAGACCACCTGGTGTTAGTGCGGTGGATATGTAAACTAACTGCTACGCGAAGCCAATCGTGAGGTTTTATTTGAACGTATCACTCCTCCACTTTTCTTTTTTAAGTTTTGTAATATTATAATCCTAGCGCATTTGGCTCTGCGTGGTCAGTTGGCATATTTTTCAGTTCTCATTAAGGCTTGACCAACCAGTTTTCTTCTGCAACCGAAACGGTCGATTTTCAGCAGAATAGCAGATTTGCTAAATGGAACGTGGAATAAAGTACAAGTTTGAGTAACTCAACTCATTCTTTACAGGTTTACGCCTCAAAGGGCTAGGCTGATTGATAAATTGATAATTTTCATAACATTTGTGAATTGCTTTCGCTTTCTTGGACAACAGAAAATATTGACCGCCTCTCATATATTCATCTTGGACAACGTTTTACGTATTCGTTTTGCAGTTCGGTATTCTTCACGCATTCCATATTTGAAAAGGATGCGTTTCCATTCATGCCTCCCAAATGCACATTTTGATCGCGTTTCAAGTGGTCTTTTTAGATTGATTCTCTTTCTCTCGTTTATTCGTTGTGCGCTGTTAAGTTGCTTTACATTAAACGTCTCAGTCATTGATTTGGTGTTAAATTTACCTAGCAATTTTTCTGTGAGATATGACACTAACATACAGTGATCCCATTGTAGTTTTGCTTTAGAGCCTCATTTGCTAGCTAGTCTTTTGGAGGAGGTCGTGAGCATGTAGTGGGTTACAATCTATTCATCGACGAAATTTTGAGCCGTGCTTAGTGCAGACTAATTCGGCGGAAATGTGAATTGATGTGTTGCCCACTTTCCTCAGTGCACCAGGGGATACTTTGTCGTTTCCTTTCTCATTTTCGACTAGGGATGGAGATGACTGAGACTAAGGCTTTCATTTGTTCAGAGATTTGTTGTCACTATATAACTGTACGCTGCATACTTCCTATTGTTTTTAGCCGTTTATCGGTGTTGCTGTTTTTGGGATAATTATACAGGCGTTCCAGTTTATCGACAGAAATTGTACACAGATTTTTATGCCATTGGAAAAGATTTTTGATGAGCAGGGTGAGGGTTGATGTTAAAATATACACTGTTTCGTCCCGCAGTTTGTAGACATATTTGATATATGTTGACCTGTTGTTTTTTTTCACGGTATATTTTATGCGTTGTCATTTTTCTATTCTAGCCGACGTATACTATATGAAATTGTTTTCTACTATTTTTTTGTATAATATTTCATCTTGCATTGCAGTTGATTTTGTAGTGGTGACTGGAATTCACGCTGCATTCGTTTTGCCGTTAAGGCGTTGTGCGGTTGGTATTTGTATCTTGTAAGTCACCCAAATGAATTGTTGTCATTTGCTGGTTAATTTTATCACTGTAACAAAGAGGTATTTGTTATTGCAATACGGACTGCAATTTCCAGATGGTAAAATGCTGCTTGAGGTTTAAGATTCGAGCTTAACGCCTCGAATCGGCGGGGCCATCTGTGATAGTAAATACGTGTCGAACTCGCGATATCAGCAAATATTGTCGAACTCGCGACATCAGCTTCCCGAGAAACGGATGATCCGGGCAAACTGTGTTCACTGTACAGTTATTTGAGCCATCTTCTAGATTCTAAGCAGTGAGGCTAACTAAGTGAGCAGTACGTTATTATTCCGCCCGAATGTCTAGTCTATCGTGTCTCAGACGTGGAGTGTGACACCTTCATTCACGATGAGTGTTAGCATGAAGTGGAGAAAGACATTAGAGGATAAATGGAAGGTTCATGCATTTAAAAGACGTACCAGTGTTGGCGTTGGTAATGATAGCATATCACTGCGATCATTTCTTGCAAAAGTTCATTTGTGTTGGTGGAGCGACGGGGTGCAGATGTTTGTTTCATATCCGGAGACGAACACGAGAAGTTTTGAAAAGGGAACTCTTCGGGTTTCTGTATGACTTTAAGGGATCTATTAGCACATCGATGGAAGCTGCCCAGAGACGGCGCCGACTAGTGCGTCGGATTGCAGCAATGTTTTGGTAGCAGCGCAACAAATTACGCTTTCCGCATTACGCTTCCATCCTTCCACCCTTCTCTTCCCCTATGCTTTTCATGAAGCCTGCTGTGAGCAACGGAACTATGTTGTGGACCGATCCAAAATAGCGTTGCCAGTTGTCTTAAGCATATTTGCTATCATTGATGATTTGATGGAAACGCTGAGTAAGCGTATTTACACATATAAATGAATGATATTGGATAGTAGTTTCAACTGACTTCATGTAACTTTGATGCGTGCTTTGAAGATTGCGTTGTTTGAAACAAGCGAAGGCAAAGCGAATGACAGAAAAACAAAAATCGCAAGTATATATTTGCATACGATGATTTGATTGGTAGTAACGCTTCGAGATATCAAAAGCCCCATCGCTTCCGAGGCGCACAACACACGCACTGGGTTCTGCGGCCATCGACAGGAGGGAAGAACGGTTCGTCCATCGGTGAATTTGGAGGACGAGGAGGAGGTGGTGGTGGTGGCGGCGACAAGCCGTCTGGTCCACTGCGTAATTCAAAATTCTGTGGTTCCTGCAGAAAGCACTCAAGCATTAATGCAACTGATCAGTTATGCATGCATTGAAATGCTAATGTAATGAAGGGTTGCCGATTTGCTAATGGTGTCATAACCATCCCGCTTTGCACAGATGTACTGATGAGAGCTGATGCCACCTTTTGGTTGTTTTGTGCAGTATGCATACTCCGCTGTATTTTTACGCTTCCCACACTTCGTATCTCGCCACCTATTTTTGCTCTTATTTATTCCTTGAGCGGAATTCATGTTCTTTTTCAACGCTGTAGACATTCGAAGCTGTCATTCGGATAGACTTGTAACCACGGCGTTTGCTAAATGAAAAAAATAATTTGGTAGTAAAGTATGTGTGACGCTGAATATCGGCAAGCATAAAGCACAAATTAACGAGTTTGGTTTGTTGTATTAAATATTACAGACATTAATGAAAACGACTAAATGGGCAGGGTTTCAGCGGCACTCTTTTATTCCCGACTGAATTATTTCAACATTTTTACCTTTCATGAAATCTGGAGTGAAACTTTGAAGACTACAAACTTGAACCAGATATTCTATCGATGACAGTTAAGCGTTCTGCTATATATAGGCCTCCTGTGAATAATGGGAACAAAATTTGTCACCCTACAAAGAATCCAACAGCAACTGTTGCTTTTAATTAGGCATCTCTCAGGCTCACCATTTCCAGGATATAGAGAGGAATTTTTGGCAAAATAGTCAAACGGAGGCCAACATCATTCGCAAAATGTCTTTTCTTATGATGCTGAACTTTTCCACTTTTGCTATCATTCTAGGTTCCGTCACATAAATGAGAATATCTTTGAAAGAACTAAAAAATAGAACATTTCGTGGCATTCAGCCAAAATTATCAGACCAGCATCAATGATAATATAAAAATCGCCACTCGGCCCACCTGTGCCATTAAGACATAATCTTGCTTTTCAATTTTCCGATCAAGCAGTAGCATTCTCGGTTACTTTTATTGCCTAATTTTGCACAGCCACCTCCACTACATTTTATAGGAGACTTGAAGAAAATTACTGTAGAAAGAGGATGCGGCGTTAATTGTTCGACCATGCGACCACTGACTTCTGAAGATCCAGTAGAACGAAATGGTTGAATACTCAAAATTTTTCAGCTTTAATCAGCAAGTTAAAATTGATCGCTCTCTATTTTTGAACGTCGACATCTGCTTCGTTTTGATTTCCTCAACGGTAGGCAGATATCGCATGACTGTCCTTCTCTCATCCATGTCCACCCCCTGAAGAGCTCTATGGGAACTCCGGTTATATGCTAGGCCTTTAATCACGAAGCCTTTCGTCTCATGGAGGTCGTATTTTATGAAGAAAATTTGAATGATTCGAATTTCTTTACTGAATGTAAAGGATGTAAAATATTCTGCCGCTACATGGCGGCGGTCGAGCGGTCGAACAACCAACGTTTTCGAAAAATGGCATACCCTCTTCTTGCGATGTGAACTGCCGGTGTCAAAATCGACTGGTGGATGATCTGGATCGAAGACGAATAGAATTCCAATCACTTCATTCTGAAGGAATAGATACCGAATATATCAATTTTCAAATACTTGCATATATAATCAATCTGAGTCCGATTCTATTGCTACTGTTTGATGGGGTTTCTAATTTCAAACCCAAAGAATCAACAAATAAAATTTATGGCGCACGGCAGAAGCAAACATCGCCCTAAAACTTGCTACTGCCAGAGGCTAATAACTCATGACAGCTATACAGTAAAATACTTCTACCTGATTGCTTTTCTTGAAGCTTCCTTAGAGTGCCACACCAAACCGAATATTGCAGCAACAATAAATTTTGTGTTAACACATTTATTCCTGGTAAGACGGTTGAAAATATAAAAATTCACATAAGGCGCTACAGCAACCGAGGTTACACTTGCGAAGACGTCGTTAGACCAGCTCGAAGGAGAAAATGAAGCGATCGAACGATGTGACGCATGCCGCTGAGCAAGGACGACTATTGTGAGAGTCATCCTGCATAATCGCTTGATTTTATCCTTCCAGCTCACTTGACGACTTCTTTCTGTTCATTTCCGGGGGCTGTACTTACCTCTCGAGCTTGATCGCTACTTCTCCAATTCGCAACAGAGTTGGGATGTGAGCAGCAGGTACCACCTGGATCTGTCTTCCTCGCTGCTGGTGTTTTTATGGTGATCGGATTGTGAATTCCAATTCAAAGAAAAATCAAATTTGGTTGGTTGTGTTTTCAAAAGTGCTGCATGAAGCACAGCCAGCATACAGCAATGACCTAAATTCAAAAAAGTTCATTGCTCATTGTACTCAACATAAATTTAGGCAAGTTTTGCTCATTTATTATTGCATATTCAATCTTGGCCCTTAGCAATTTCTACACATAGCAAACGAATATGTTACTGTTGTCTACTCGTTTTTCCACGCAGTACGCCGAGAGGCAGCTAACACGAAAAATTACTGCAATAAATTCAATTCACTAACAATGAAAGTTCCTTGGTGACGAGCAGCTATTCGGCAACAACGAATACAGCTAGTACCGCTGACTGTGGCTGTAAATCTGCAGAATTGCCGTGAAAGATCTGCGTGGGGTTGTCCACCGTGAAGGCCAACCGGAGGACCGTCAAGTCCAGCACCAGTTGGATCTATGAGCAATCATAAACGAAATTTCCCACGATGAAATCAAATATTAGTGAAGAGTTATTTTTTTAGCAAATAAAAAGTGATATTCTATCTATGAGGGCTATGCTCAGATATCTTTCGCTACGTGTAGCAGTGATGTTGAATGCATTGTTTTGCAACTGTAATAACACATTATTGTAACGCTATTCACTTCACAAAATATTTTCATTATTGCAAAGAATTCATTGTTGTATTCGTTGTGCAAGACATGTTTCTGGAATTGTTCCACTTATCTCAGCGGATGCATCGTCGATTATTGAATAACTGGAATTAGAGGATCACTTTTGCACGGGATCATTAGTAGACCACTAAACTGCTAGCCCAAAACGCTTTTGTGGATATTGCAACCGCTATGCTTCTTTATCGTTTTTAGGTTGTTATTAGTGAGTGAATAACTCTACAAAGATTCTCTGTTGAAATAAAGTTTCATGCATCGTTTCCATATATCACTCAGCTAAATCAGCGAGAGGAATGCAATTCACAATTCTTAGTTCGTTGATATGGGTGTATTTCAGAAGTCTTAAAAGCAAAACAAAAGAAACCGTACGATGTTGATGAAGATTATCCTTCAGCTCTACCAACGCAAATGAAGCATGCACAGAGCAGTAGAAATCTGAAAAATCTATGAAGTCGTTCATTTCGCATCGTTTTCTCATCACAAACACACACACATAAACACACACAAACACACATCACACACACACACACACACACGCACAAACACGCACATACGTAATTTTCGCCAATGACGTTATATTAAGCTGTGCTAAAAAATTGACGTATATGACCATTTCGCTCAGTCATAGTACTAGCACAAGTTCTTTTTTTAGTACAGTATGTTTATCTTCAGAGAAAAATTATATTACGAAGAAAACAGTTGTGTGTAAAATGTCCTCTATTTATGACGCAGTACCATTATTTGCATTACTGGTTATGAACCACTGGATGTTATTGTTACGAGAGTAAAAACATGAGACTCACATAAAATGTATGTTAATAACCTCTACCGTACTTTCCTACAGAATGATTATTGTTGCATTAGCACACAATCATATATTACGAACTTTTGACAATTTCATCTGTGTCTCTGAATTTGTGAAGGCAAAAAAGTGGAGAAATTATCCAACTTTTTAGCACACCGATCTATAAAATTTGATACCTCTTCCTCAAATTCATGAGCGGCGATAGCAAACATGGAAAATTTGGAACTTTTCGCTCGGAGACGCTTAATTTGACTGGAAAAGAAGTAAGAGGATTGCCAACTTATATGACACAGCCACAGACTGAAATATAAGCCAGTGGAAACTTACGATCGAAGAAGAATGACTGGAACATGTCCTGGTGCATTTGCGGTGGCATTAGCGGTGGCGTTAGCGGTGGTACTGGTGGTTGCGCTGGCGGAAATAGGCCTGGTAGAGGAGGAGGTAGGCCAGGAAAGAAATTCGGCCCCCCACCACCACCTGGTGGCCAAAAATGGCCTTCAGCCGTTTCATTTTTTGCATCGACTTCATCCGCATTCTAAAAAAATCATCTTTTAATTTTCAATGGAGTACTAATCAGATTTCCAAAAGAATGGCACAGTTATTTGTGAAAAAAAGTTGGTCGTTTTCCAAATCCCAGCTTTTCTGTACCAGTTGCCAGCTGCTTGAATGTAAAATATTGCGTCGGACCAAGTCGAACTCAATAAACGAGTGTACTGCAAAATATAACTGAGAGAAAAAAAAATTTTTTTTTTCTTTCAGACAGCGAATGGCGAGTCGCTGAACTCGTTCAACCCTCTCTCTATTTCGATGCTATTCAAAGATCGGAGGACTTTTCAGGACGAACATTTATTTGTTACGCATAAATTATTTTATTCTCGATGTAGTTTAAATTGGCACTCGCTGAAAAAAAAAAAATGTTTATTATGTAAAAATGCAAATGTCATATCAGATATTGGATACCGTATCAGCAAAGCCGGTAACGCAGAACACCAATGAAAATAAAACCGTCTGCGAGAGCATCTCGATTGCGAATGTCCAGAGAGCACATCGCTTCTCTAAAAGAAACTTTTATAGACGAGCTGATGCAAAGGCGGAGCTTCTAAGCCTCTCGCTGCCGCTGTAAAAGCTATTAGATGAGCGTTCAGCTAATTTCTACTGATACGTTCCAAAGGTTCTACAATTAACTAAACACGTTCAACAGATCTATCCTGTATTCTTTCATTCATTTTCGGGCATTCCGAGCATGAATTTGCAACTTAGTGAGTTCTAAAATTTAAAAATTCCGGAAACTCGAAAACTCAAATACGAAATGGTAAAGGTTTCATGATTTCACAAAACAGAAGCAGCAGGTTATGTCTTTCTTGATCCAAGTTTCATTAGAAGGCGAGTCGATAATTACGCAAGGCTCAACAATTGCATAAATTCGTTTGAGTATTTTCGCATCATTTTATGGTATTCTAATCACCCAATCCTCATGGCGACTATACCTACTTCCGGTCTGCTACGATTGCATTCTGAAGTTTTAAATATATGTGGAGAAGAAAAAGGTGATACTAGTGATACATTTTAGCGATACTTTATATATTAGTGATACTGATTAGTGTTGCCATCCATACTTATTAGTGCTGCCAATTGATACTTTATATATTAGTGATATCAGTGATACTTTTATGATACTTATCAGTGTTGCCATCAATAACAATATATATTAGTGATACTCTTTTTTAAAATACAAATTGTTGTCATCAATTAACAGTGTCAAATTTTCTAAATAAAATGGAATTATCAAATTGCTTAGCACATCGCACAATTGCTAAATAGATAATATAAACAACAAAAATTTGATGCAAATTAAAAAAGAATTTAGATGCGGTAATTAGTAAACGTGCAAATTTGCATAATTTCGAGCACTATTATGATGAAAATTCTAAGCGATTGTTAAGAAAATTATCGTAAGTGAATGTGGCACAATTTTATGACTAGTCGTCATTTTCATCTTGCATCAATCGACATGTATATCTCCCTCAGAAGTTGTTACTCAATTTAGATCTCAATTGCTGAGATAACGAATCCAATTAGCATATCAATGAGCGTTTTAAGTGATGTATTAAGCTCTTGTCTCACAATTGAATGTCATATACTCAACAAGAGGCGTAATAAAGTAAACTTATTGATAAACATAGAGAATGTGTTAAGCGGACAACAACAAAGTGGAGAAGCATCTCTTTAATAAGCTCGCATGATATGCGGTATTTATATTGTGCTACTCTTAAATTTATCAGTAGATTATCTTCATAAGTTGGCAACAAGAAAGAAAATGCGTAAAATAATGTCACCTTATTTTAGTTAATCCAATCGGTTGCACAGATCTACAAGAGACACCTTTTTGAAACTCGACCGACATATGATTGAAAATAGACTAATCTAAAGTGCACCTATGTTTTTGAGGCTAATTAAATATTTCAATCGAGATTCATGGATCGAGATGACATAAGGTGTGCACATCAAAGCTGTTAAATTCGTAACTCGACTTTCACCGGCTCATGACATGAAAATACAGGAAAGATCAACATATATAAACATGGATCACCTCAGCAACATGCAAACATCAAGTTGCTGGCGCTGCGCTTTGTAAATGCAACTTTGCAAAAGCTTATTAAGAGCGATTTCGCCAGCTACTTTGAAGAGCCAACCAAAATTACAGACTGCTTACAGATACTATTAGCTAGAGCCACATTATGTTCTCGAACTCGTAAGCACAGTACTTCTGAAGGTAGCGGGCGCTAAACGACTTTCCA
This sequence comes from Baylisascaris schroederi, assembly GCA_006503575.1. Lineage (NCBI taxonomy): Eukaryota > Metazoa > Nematoda > Chromadorea > Rhabditida > Ascarididae > Baylisascaris > Baylisascaris schroederi. Next base: position 3,413,427 of record QEWY01003590.1, on the reverse strand, counting down.
TTTTGTATAAAGGTTTTTCAAAATTTCATAATTTTTTTCTTCAAATAGAAAGAAAGCTCACGTTAGGAAAGTTATCGAAGATTGTGGAATTGTTAAATTACAGTTCGTGTCACTTCTAACATATATTAATATCGAGCGTAATGCAAAAATTAATTTATCAAATTGCTGCCTTCATATGGATTATTATTATAGAAAGCATAATTATTGCGCCACCATCTTGTCAATCGTACTAAGCAACGTTTGTCCTTCGAAATAAGAAAGTTTTTCAGCTTCAGCTCAAAGTGAGGAAATCTCATGGAAAAGGATGTCTACTGTGCACACTCAAGAAGGCGGCGCAAATACAACTTAGGGCTTTTGTTCTGTGTGCTGTGTATTTGTGGATGTCTAATTTCGCACATTTCAGAGGATGCATTGTATAAATAAGGTTTTGAGTGAGTTTGATTGGTCGATTTTTGTAGTGCATTAATTATAGCAGCTCTAAACATTGCGATGACTTCAATAAATCGACTTAAAAATAACGAGCGTAATGACTTAAACGACTTAAAAACTGTGAGATGAAGCAAATCAACAAATAAAAAATATCTAAATAGAAAGAGATGATGTTAGAGATGCATATTCTCATGAAAAGTTTAAAGATATGTTTTTTTAAAATAAGGAAAACCACTTTCAAAGCATTAACTTCAAAAAAAAGCTCGAGCTTCCTGTTGTGCTTTCAATGTACAAAACGGAAACGCGATCGCTATCAAATGTGCCGTTCGGCTATGAAAAATTGTCCAATCAGAGTCTTTTCTCGTCTTCAGTTTGCGATATGCAAATGCATTGGATTTGTGGAAAAAAATTTTTTTTCAAACAAAGTATCAAAGAAACCCCACGAAATGAATGATAAGATAGAAAGAAGAGTTTTTCTCTTGAGAATATCGGACATAATCTTCGATGATTGCCCCATAAGCAAAACATTAGCGAATTTGTCGGGAATATTCTATTGTTAGATGATGGCGCAGATTGCGAAAACCACAGCTAAGAATGATGTTTCGACTTTGTTGTAAGAAGTGGGCATTTTAAAATCTATGATCGTCCATAAGATTATGCGAAAGCATCATCAAGCCATCGAAAGAAAACACTTTTTTTTTCCACAAATTCTTTTGTTCAGCAGCATCACTAAGGTGCAATGGCTTCAAATTGCTATCAAGAAATAAATTCAAATTTGATGAAAGCGAAAAATCCCTTTGAGAGATGATGAAAATTTTTGAGATCTTCTAAAGTCTTTAAGATTGTTGAAAGGTTATTTAGCAAATTTTAGTTTGTGAAAAATTTAAAAATTTTAACAATATATTTGTTATAGCAATGTTATCATGGCAGTATAGCTGAAAATTTTTGCCCTAGAAATATTATCAATATAGTAGCATAATATAGAAATATCGTTTTTAAATATTCAACTTTCAATATTGTGCACCGATAAGTTTTCGTATTGTTGCAAATAAACCTTTCAAGATCAAGTTTATTACTTGGAATTTGGGAAGTCATAAGAAGCCGAATGTGTAATCGACATTGCTCGAATCGTATCTCAAGATCGATGCTAAGAAATTTTCCCACAAAACATAAAGGTATGCAACGGATAGCAGTCGACATTCGGATTGCGAATAGCAAGCTGTGCCATGAGAATACCAAATAATACACCACTGAATTTCATGTGATGCTCAAAATTTAAAAAACAGCAAAAAAAATACTAGCGCATAGTTTGGAGGAAATAATGCGCAGAAATAGCGAATTACTTACATAATTATTTAAATCAACATCTCGAAGTGAAATAAATCTGACGGAATAGGTCGCATTAAGCAAAGTGGCACAACAAATCCAATCCAGCAGAAGACTGTATGGTTTGGTACAGATTACGTTTGTATGGTACAGATGAAGTACCTAGAACACATTACGTTTGGTAAGACTGTATGTATGGTACAGATGAAGTATCTAGAACACATTACGTTATTCGAAAATTGCTGTGTGTATATGTATAAATATATAAATACATAAATACATAAATATATAAATATATAAATATGTAAACATATAAATATATAAATATTAGCAAAAAGCAAAATATATAAGAGAAATATAAATGAGGCATAATAATAGCGCATTCCACCACCATTTGAAAAGGTCAGAAGATGAGTAACAAGTGATGCTTAATGGTGTTGAAATATTCCGCTAAACTAACGAAACAAGCGTCACCCACTAGTAATATAATAAAAGCGGCGTTTAGAGGACGACCTTTCTGCAGCGATTCATTGAGCTGACTATCGAGAAATTTAATCTGCCTATCTATGATATTATTATTTAAGTGACCACACATGATCATTGCTTTTACTCAAGCATCGCTATACGATCAGCACAACATGATCATTAACTATTCAACTGCTCATGTGGTAATATATGATGACTGCAGAGTTGTAAAAGCATCGCCATTAGAAAAGTTAACTCGTCGCTTGGCAATAGCCACCATTTCTAGAAACGACAAAAGCCAATCGGCTTAGGCATACCTAGCTTGTGATATTCACTATAAGCGCAAAAATAAAGCAATATGCTTTCTGAATTCCATCACAGTTTAAGAAAGCCATCTATTAGAGAGAATTTAAATTCAAATACTTTTGATAAAACCATTTGATTAGCACTCCAGAGTATTCGAAATTGCTTATTAGCAGTTAGTTCTATAAACAGATATGGGTGTCAGTTAAAGTGCATCATATGTTAAACGTCACAAGAAATCTGGTAAAATAAGATGCATAAATATCGAAAAACCCTTCAGCTTCATTGTTCATTGATGCAATGTGTTTTCTACAAAACGTATACTACATTATATCATTGCCGTTTCACTGGGAATCAAGAGATGTGTGACAATTGCTGATAATGCTATATCAATAAATTTTCACACAACTCGCAACTACAAACCAACTTGATCCCGGTTCAGTAGTCGATTATTATACCGTTCATCCCATGACAATCTGTTGAGCTTTTTTTTTTTAGAAAAAGTCTTTTCTCTCGTTAAAATTGAGAAAATTCTCTCTATGGATTTTCTTCTAGAATGACAGTTGCTCACATGGAAATACCTGATACATTGAGTAAGCTTTGATATTATCAAGTATTCTGTAATGATTAAGAAAGATGGACCAGAAAGAGTTTAATTCCACAATTTAGAAAAATATAGCAGCTTCAATCATAAATCATCGATTATACAGTACTACACCTTATGATACATTTATCGATCGGTATTTATAACTTCTAAAAATCGTCTCTTGAGGCGTAGGAATGGATGAAATAAAAGTTTGTTTTATTTTCATCGAACCTAGTTGACAATGGTTGAATGCTTATTATGGTTAAGGGTGAATAATTCACGCAACTTATATGCTCTGGATGCCATATGTGATGCAACTGTTGTGATGGTCATTAGAATAGTTTCCATCGGAAATGCATCGCTAGAGCAATATCGGTGATTAAATGCTTGATGCTGCAAATTAAACATGCGATGCGCTATGTGGTGCTAACTTTCGCTTCAACTCGAGGAACTGTGGACTGCTTTCTTAAACAGACGGCAAATGCGTGCTTGCAGTTCGTGAGCGAACGCATGCATCTATCACCCCGCCTACGAGGATATCCGACAACCAGCCGCACATATAAGAGCTTCGGATGAAAAATGCTATCATTCGACCCTGCGGAGCACTCGATATTCCACTATGCATCGCCCTTACTGTATCGTCTTACTGGTGGCTTGCATAGCCGCACTTCCACCTCCAACTCCAGAGGTATGATACTCGCTTTTTAATTTACCCCAAAATTTATGCTGAGCTATTCTGAACTTACGCTGTTTGAAGCTGATTTGCAGCTATGAGTTATGGGTAAGTATTTAGGAGGCTAGCCATCAAGGGAACAGTAAACAAATTACTATCCTTTCGGGTATAGTGTAATGCAAGCAAAGTTAACTAGAGAACAGACTTTATGTGGAGAAATTCTTGTCAGGATGTGATAGAAGAAGTGTTCGTGATAAGGCTGCATCAATCGTTGGAATGCTCCCGCCTTTCACGCTTATTACGCATATTCTGGAATACGATTAAGTGAGCAACTTCCAATGCTCATTAATTGCTAAAGGAAGCGCCGTCCCGAGTTACGAGAAACGATGTTCGAGAAAAACAGAGATAATATCGCGAATAATTCGTCACATTGGCATATTTTGGAATAATTGCTCTCAAAATGCTTCTCCTAACTCGAATCCTTCAAAGGCCTCCAAAACGCATGCGAAACTTTTATAGTTTATTTTAAAAACCCAGCTCTTCAACCATTCATGCTTGATTACTAAATGATTTGTTAGGGATATTGCCGAATTCTTTCAGGAACCATTGAAAAACGAAACAGGACAAGGACGTTGGTGGGGGCCAGGACCAGGATGGCCGCCACCGGGAGCATGGCCACCTCCAGGAGCATCTCCACCACTATCGCCACCGCTAGGCCCGTGGCCACCAGGTGGACCAGGCGGATGGGGACCAGGTGGACCAGGCGGATTTGGTCCCGTCTTCTGGGGGCAACAACCATTTTGGACTTCTGATGATCGTGAGTTTCGTAGAACTGCATAGGACTTTATGACTGAAGCTTGTGCTGCGATAGTAAATTAAGGATTGTCTTGATCGTAGTTTCGACATAAATACTTCAGAGAAACTCAGCTAAAATCCCATTTCACAAGGTCACCTTGAACAGTGTCAGCAGCATGGCGCACCCAAGACTACGAAATGGTCGGAAGCTGTTTTCGTCGATATTCTAATTACGATGGCGAAGAAGGGGTTGATATGCGATAGCTTCATAAGTAAAGATGACATTTTGATAAATGTAAGTTGTTGCCGCCTTCTTTTTGTGAACTGTGATCCAAAGTTAAAATTTCCTTAAGTTAGCCGAAAGGTTTCCAAAAAACCGTCCCCTCACCCACCCCCCTTCTTTTTCTTACTAGAGTAGCCTAGGTAATTATGGATAGCAAATTCTGACGGAACGCTGAACGAATTGATGTGAGAATAAGAGAGATATAGGACATGTGTGCACACTGGACGCATCGATCCTGGTAGTGCTCGGTAAGCATCATCACCACCAGCACCATCCCCCAACCGGCGAAAGTATCGACAGCGGACCTGAGGTGGGTCGTTCTGGGCCATGCTTCAACCAAGCGGATTGCCAGAATAGTGTACGCATGAAGTGTTCCGACGTGGCGACCATCAGCGACGAAGCGTGCATGGCGTGCTGCAAACTTGCCAGTCGATTTCATGGAGCCCACCACGTTCGTTCATACTTTTTTCAGAAAGCCCTTTATCGGACTGTTTCAGAGGGCGTCAGGATTCGTTTGCAAAATTGAGAAAAAAATCATTAAAGGAGTTCTAAAAATTTTAAAGCGACTTAAAACATTTTGCGACACAGTTGCACTTGCAATGTAACGAATATGCAAGCATAAACCGTATGTAGTACCACAAACCGTTGCTGCAAATCATACGGGTTAACGCATTCAGCATATATGGCAGCTGCTACGGTGCTTCCGTAGCTACTGTCATGTGCGCCACGTAGCAACTATTTCTCTACTACGGTAGTGCAGAAGCATGAAGATTTTGTAACACATTTGCATTTACGATGCAGCTGTATCGAACTTCAATTTTATAGCCTTTTCATGGATCCATATAAAAGTTGAACGATTAACTCCCCATAAAACTCGAATGGGCATTTCTTTCGCACTAGCAAGCGTTAGATATTAAGAGGAAAGTTCAACTATGCGTAACTGCAAACGAATAGAAACCAGCCACATGGCCTCATCAATGAGATCTCGCCACTGAAGGTTTAATCGTCCAATTCCTGCCACCTTCGAACTTCCTTCTGACGGGGATTTCATATAATATGATGGAGGAAAGGAAGGAGGAGGGCATGATTATATGAGGCAAGCGAGGCCATGGCCTGAAAGACATCAAAACAGTAACCTCTGCCGGTATGTTAAGAGGGGGAGATAAAAGAATTCGATCACCATGTATGTGCCCTTTTGATAAAAAATGAAATTTCAGGATGAGGTTTATGGTATTCTTATTGATTCAGCAGCGATTCAAGGCAAACAAGAGCCATGGACTGGGGCCAACTTCCGAACGGTAAGCATACTGAAAGTTTGCATCTGAGGGACGCTAATGAATATAGCAAAACTGAAAACAAATAGATAGCATTCGAAGGATGTTTTCATAAATGCTGCTCTTTTATTAGCATAGATTTGGTGAGCTATACAAAAGCGAATTTAACATTTGTGCAAACGATGCAATGGTCTTTCTATGCAAAAGTAATGTCCATTTAGGGTAGTTAAGCTTGCCAGCAGCATGCTCGTCATACCTTACGCATACCAATAAATGTGATTACTTAAACGTAATGCAGGTGCATGGACAGCCAGGCTTTACATACATTAAAAAACGAGGTAATCTATACTATTTTAGCTGAAAGTCTTCCAAAGTTGTTTTTTCTTGTATATATTCCCGTAAAGCGGACAATAGAGAGCTGTGGACTCGAGAGCGTTTCCGTTAAAATATACTGGCGGTATAAATAAACTAAAATTAAAACTTTCAAGAACCTCGAAAGTTTAGTAACTTTATGTGCATTCACTATGAGAAGAAAAAAGATTTTTTTTTCAAATTATAGAAGCGTCACTTCGATGGCAGCACTAATGAAGTACCACCGCCTGGCTGTTCGCCTTTTACACAACCGTGCCCGACGACGAAATGCATGTGCTGCGCTCCGCGTCATCCATCGCCAGGAATACAGCCACCAATATGGGGACCTCAAGCTCCACCACCACCACCACCACCGCCACCGCCACCACCACCACCACCACCACCGCAGCCACCATTTTGGAGACCTCCACCCCTAGGGCCACCTGTTTGGGGACCTCCACCTTTAGGGCCACCTGTTTGGGGACCTCCGCCCCTAGAGCCACCAATTTGGGGACCTCCACCTCCATTACCTCCAGTATGGGGACCTCCAATTTCACCACTACCACCGCCACCACCTCCACCACCGCCACCGCCACCACCGCCACCATTTTGGGGACCTCCGCCTCTAGGGCCACCAATTTTGGGACCTCCGCCCATAGGGCCACCAATTTTGGGACCTCCGCCTCTAGGGCCACCAATTTTGGGACCTCCGCCCATAGGGCCACCAATTTTGGGACCCCCGCCCATAGGGCCACCAATTTTGGGACCTCCGCCCCTAGGACCACCAATTTTGGGACCTCCGCCCCTAGGGCCACCAATCTGGGGACCTCCACCTCCAGGGCCACCAATTTGGGGACCTCCACCTCCATTACCTCCTCCATTACCTCCAGTATGGGGACCTCCAATTTCACCACTACCACCGCCACCACCTCCACCACCGCCACCGCCACCACCGCCACCATTTTGGGGACCTCCGCCTCTAGGGCCACCAATTTTGGGACCTCCGCCCATAGGGCCACCAATTTTGGGACCTCCGCCTCTAGGGCCACCAATTTTGGGACCTCCGCCCATAGGGCCACCAATTTTGGGACCCCCGCCCATAGGGCCACCAATTTTGGGACCTCCGCCCCTAGGACCACCAATTTTGGGACCTCCGCCCCTAGGGCCACCAATCTGGGGACCTCCACCTCCAGGGCCACCAATTTGGGGACCTCCACCTCCATTACCTCCAGTATGGGGACCTCCACTTCCACCACCACCGCCACCACCGCCACCACCACCACCCCCACCACTGGGATGGGGTCCACCGATTTGGGGGCCACCGGGGTGGGAGATAGTTGGTGAAGGACCCCCAAAACAGCAACAACAAAAGGCACAGCAACAGCAAAAACAGCAGCAGCAAAAACAGCAGCAGCAATAACCTCAGTACATATTTGATTGTGACGTAAAGCTGTCCGCACTTATTTTGCTCACAAATGAATGTTTCTTTGTATTTTTATCGTGATAAACGAGGTGAACGTTGGGCAAACTATTCACATTGTACGTTGACTCTTTTCTGAATTGTGCACCCTAATTTAGACGATACAAATATCAATGATATTCACTTCAAAGGTCTTTGAAAAACTATACGAAAATATTCACCGTTAGAATAGCTGTAGAGAGGATCGCAAAAATGTGAGAGAATATTTTTTGCAAAATTTCTAACCTAACGTAAAACAACGAATTGCTCAATGACTAATCAGTGATAATTCAACTAGGAAATGCTAGACTTTTGAACAAAAAAAGAGAAAAAAATCATAATGGCTCTCTTTCGAGGAAGTTATTATATTCTTGGGCATTACTATTTCCCTCTATAGTTGACAAAAATATGTCTTAACTAAGAAAGAAGTTGAGAAGATATTTTTTGAGACTCAATTCATAATAAGTTGGAATGTGAAATATGAAAATCTCAGAAAAAAAAGAATATTCGACGCATCATACGAATATCGAAAGCTTTAAAGCTTTTTCTTCTTTTCAAAAGTGAAATTCATAGAGCATATAGAAAAATGAGCAGCGAAAAATCTCTCTTAGGAGTTTAAAGTAGGGAAAAATTTATCGTCAAGATTACGCTCTCTTTGTTATTTCCATTCATTAGAAAGAGCACGAATTTCTGCTACAAATAATTAGAAATGAATTACTTTTTTGCATTACACATAATTTCACTTGTAGTTTACTCGTATATCTTTTGTATTCCACATATATATGTTTCCTCTCAATCACGTAGACATTATAAATCATTATCTACTTGTATGAAAGATATTCAAAGAGTTGCCAAAATTTTTATTGAATACAATATTTATTTATTCGAAAACAGTAAAGAAATGAAATGAGAATACAATATGTCAGAAGTGAGAAGGAACTAATGAAAACGAAATGAGTGAACATTATCGTTGAGCTAGAGTTGTGATCACCTTCTCTATACGACCACTTCCAAGGCACTCATCATTTCGGTAGAAAACACACGTCTGAAATTAATAGAAATAATAAATTGGATATAGAAATCTCTTTTTTTTGCATCGACTGTAAACAAATCAATGAATTTCGTTCTTCAATGAATTTCGAAACTTATTAGTATATTTTAGAAATCAAACTCTTTCTTACTGAAGATGAATAAAAATAAACTTTAAAAAAATCCGACGAAAATTCTTTGCCAACTCTATATTTAATAATCTCTAAAAACTGTTTCAACACCCTGGAAACAATGAATCAATAAAATTCCCACCTAAGCTAATTTATCTGAAATTGTAAAACAAATGCTGTATAGCAACATATAAAATTCAGAAAAAGTTGAGAACGCTATACCTGTAAAACGTTACCACTTGTCAGAATACTGTAGAATTATTGCTGCAACAGAAAACCCCTCTTCATATTTTTCTTAGTTCAATAGGTCACCTGTTAAATTTGTCGTGACATGAAAGCAAGACTTAATTCAGGAAAAAAATCGAAGCCGGAGTTCTCGAAGCGCTACGCTAGTGAGCCCGCGAAGGGTTGATTATGATCGCAAGGGACCAAGAGATTAGAACGTCTGTTTCAAGCCCCAACATTTCTGGAAGATGGAACCACTTCAGAATACCCGCACAGCAGGATGTTGCCGTTAAGGCTCGGCAGAATCCGCTCCAACCTAACCACAACTGTTTTAAAGGCGTAAACAAATACCTGGCCGGGAGCAGCAGCTCTAATCGGATTCTTCGGCACAACTTTAAGAAATCCATTCTCTAACCGACTTAAAACGCACTCAAAGGCCGGATGCGTCCTCTGACAACGGAAATCGACTACGACCGATTCTGAATTCAAGTACCACTCTTTTAAAGGCGAACAAGAAAAATATGGGTTCTGCGGAGGTATATTCACGAAACTGAAAGAAAAAAAGAATCCTAAGAATAACAGTGCATTTCCTTTCAATCACCCCATAAAAAGTTGAACACTTAATTCCATACAGCTAATGTTAGCTTTGAAGCATAACCTCAGAATTGTATTTATTTATTTTTTATTCAATGTCCTATATAAGCAAACACATATAAATGAAAACAATAAGTCGTTTATAGAGGAACAGTAAGAGAAAATAGAAAAGAAATATGTTACAAACGGCTGATGCTACAAACCGCGTGAAGAAATCTAAGACGGAAAACATGAGAAAAAAGCAGAACGTCAATCACACATATAAAAAAACGCGAACAATGAAAACATGAGGTCTGCTATAAAGCAAAATAAAAACGATTTAGGAGCCTTACGGGAAAACTTCATTCATATTTGCTCTTATGAATATTTTCGGCTAGAATATTCGACATGTGCATACTGCTGCAACGAAAACTCTATAAAACAATGTTTTTAGCATTCGTTTTCCTGCCTAGTTGAAAATTATATCCGTACCACTCACGTTCAATGACCCCTGTTGAAGAATATGGAGATCGAGAGATCAAAAAAAGGAAAATGCATTACCTTAGGATACAGGGTTAAGTGCTAAGGTAGAGTTAGTAAAAGCAATATGAGCAAAATGCTTCTCGACAATACGATGCAATGAAGTCTCAAAAAGGAAGTAAAGAGATCACTCAACGAGAAGGATTCCGGAATGGCAGACGAGGTGAAAGGTTTTCGCACAGTCGACATAAACATTACTTATTTCAACTTTTACACCTAGTGCCGTTAGCTAAACAACAAATTAACTGAGGAAACGAAGGTCTGCCAGATAGAAATCCAATGCGAGCGAAAAATGAACTACTTTGTATGAACTTATCTAATAAATTATCTCTCATGATTATTTCACAAATGACGAGTAGAGGAAGTTAAACTGAGTGGACGACAATTTTTGGCAAAAGTGGTGGGCGCCTTTCTGAGAAAAGATGAGAAGAATATCCACTTCTACAGCAATTCGAGAGAGCAAGATTAGATACTGCATAAGAGGATATTCGCCATTCAATAGATAGAGAATTTGCCTTTAGATTTTCCTAAGTTATAGTAGTGGAAAAACAAGATGTTAACGAAACAATGTAAACAGAAAAAAGTGGAAACAGATAACAATATGTGCAAAAAGAGTGCCGTGTGAGTAGAAATCACTTTAGTGACTAACTTACCAGACTCCATTAGTGGCGATTCAGCAATCCATTCTGGCTCCGAAACGACGAATTCGGTGGCGAATAAGATCGGATGCAGCGACCCCTCACACTAAAAGACAGTCTCGTCTCTTCTTCACCCATCATAACTTTAGACACATGATACGGAAGATATGGCCAGTACTTGTGTAGACTGTACACCTCGGACTTTATACCTTATACAGGTCATTTTACGACGTCTAAAGTATGAAAAATAAGCCGAAATAAGTAGAAGAAGTGTGAAGATGACACTCGAAGAAGAGATGAATAAATAGTGATGAGTTTTACATTCAAAAAGATAAATCAACATTCAGAACATGAACGAACGTACAAAAGTAGAAATAACTTCATTTTATTTCATTGAAATTAGAAAATGCGCAAGATAAATGCAAGCACGAGCAATCTCTATCTGCTCCTGACGCTAACCCTATGAAGTATTTATGTCATCATCAAAGACTACGGGATAGTCGCACTTCGAATCACTATTAGGCAGTGCTAATGGCGCCAATCAAAAATATCCCCAAGAAGTGTCAGCGTCATAAATCAAAGAATACTTAAAAGTAGAGATAACCAATAGCAAGGGAATGAGAAGTCGAATCATTACAACTGCTCTTTTATACGCTCTATCGTAACAATAGAGATTGCCTAAATGCTATATACTCTAATTCACAAATTCCTCCACCTCTGCTTGCAAATGGTCGTCTTTTCATGCCATTAGGGAAGCTCACAAGATATCAGTCTCTGAAGATTATGTTTTGAACACGATTGTACAACTGTTTGAATGTATAATATCGCAACGTTATATGAACATCATAATTGAGTTTGTAGAATAAGTGAACTGTTTTTGTACAATGATGAAAAGTTTATAAAATAAGAATAAAGTGAGAGAGGGGACCACACACATAGTCAACAAGGCAATTGAGAGAGACGACCACGCACAAAGTCCACGGGGCACTTACTTGAGAGAGACGACCACACACGAAGTCAACAAGGCAATTACTTGAGAGAGACGACCACACACAAAGTCAACAAGGCAATTACCTGAATTCTGTGCAAAATTATAACAAAACTAACCGCCCAAACTGTTTGTGAAGCGAAATTCGTTGAAGCGACAAAGAAACCCAATGGTGACTGAACCATTTCGGGTGGTAGACGAATACGTTTACCGAGTGTAAAATGATGAATTCCACTATGTTCGCCAATTACTTTGCCCGTATCCACATTGCGGATCAACCCATTGATCGGCTCTATATACTTAACATGCTCAATTAAGAATCTTAACGATAGCAATGTGACTACAAAATTTTTTTGGGAAATTAACCACGATCTTCAAAAAAAAAGATTTTTGAAATCAAGAGGTTTTTGGGTAAAAAATAATTGCTCAGTGGGTAAGAAATAGTTACTTTGATAGATAAAACTTGATAAAAAAGCAGAAAGAAGGTAGAATTTACAAGGAAATATTTTTATGGAAGAACAACGAATGTTTCAGTGTGAGGAAGTAGACAGCAGCATTACGCATCACTTCATCCAAATTGCAACTTTTTCTTCGTAAATAAATATATAGATTTCGACCTCACAACCTCTTAGAGTATCCTATCGGACATGTGAACCTAGAAACAGGACAGAAGAAGCGTGATATTTCGAATCTATACTCCTCTAGTAAACTCTCTCCTCGCTGATAAAGGCTCCAGCGAATCGTACACTATGCATCCAAAATTGGACTCCGATACCACATTATTTGGATTATCAACCGATGGGCTTCGTTTGAAGTGTAGAATTATTGATACATGAACTCTCCTAGTCTTCTTCTGAGAAAACTGAAAACTTAGGAGCAGAATTCAAATTGAAGCTGCTCTTAGGCATACGGATAAGCAGTAGAAGAAAAGGAACAATTACGGCAAAGAAAAAAATAAATTCTACCTGATCAAGAAATGAATCGAAACTTTTCCTTTTCCCGATGAAACATAGCCCCATACTCTGAAAATAAAATGTACCAAAAAATATCCTCATTAGGATCTTACTGCTAGGGAAGATAGAAATGTGAAAAAAAAAACTGAAATTCCGAAGCAAGATCAAAAATAGCCATCAAAACGAAAGAATTTTTGCACTTCTTTATCAGATCAATCAAAACAGATAGCATGCCGAATTTCCCCTTTCAGTCAAGCATAAGAAAACAGTGAAGGCTGTCAAACCAGTGCCCCTTAACTTCAAACAGTTACCGAGATTTTCCATAGAACTGTATGACATTGAAACATTAACAAAAGCCATTCCAACTCGACAGCAATCTAAAAACTTTTGTGTACACGAACAGCGTACCTCTGGTTTATTGAGCACTTCAATGAGATTAGCCTCAGCGGCAAGTTGTCGAACTTGTGGTTTTGTCATCGACCCCACTGGGAACATCGATTGTCGCAACTGCTTCTGCGTTAACGTCGAAAGAAAATATGTCTGATCCTTTAATGGATCAGCACTCAATAAGAGGCGCGCGACTAAACTTCCAAACTTCACCACAACAAACAGCAATCCCGCTCTCAAAAGTTTAGATTTAAAGGGGCATATAGCTGAGTAGCCGTGTTTGCATCTGTCACATCTATATTGATCCCCACCTTGAGATCAGGTTAGTGCGGTGCTAGCAGTTGCATAGTTTGAGCGCGAACTTATATGAACACTTCATCCGCTTATGATAATGACTGAAAAAATGTAACTTCAACTGGTTTCCATATCCTATCGCCTCGTTTAACGTTATTTTCTTGATTGTTATTATAGTGGCCATTGCATTATAGTGCATAAGAATTAATGCAAAATGGTTACTTAACCTATAAGCTACATTGAGTGAAGCTATTCAAATATTAACAAAAAATAATAAAGACTTTTTCTTAACAACTTCACAACATAACACCCACCGTTAGTCGTAGAACGTCGCTCGAGGAAATCACCAAGATTTGTTTTCGCAAAATGACCAGTGGCCACAGCGTCAACATTTAATTTCTGGAACGCATACCTATGAAGATGATCGAATTTAATTATACGATTGCACATAACGTCCGATACGATCGTCAGTCCTTTGCGATAGTTTTCCAACATATTCCTTCAAATCGGCACATCATCACAATCGACGTATTTTTGGCAAACATTGTGCTGAGTAACTGTAATAACTCCTATCTCTACCCAGTGAAGTTCAATAGCACCTATGTTTAGAAAATGATGCTCTTTTGCGTGGCAATTCTTTCCCATTGGTGGAACAAGAATAAAGCATTTGGACAATTCTTTATTTATATATTTGAAGAAAAAAATAATTCGTTTTCAAATAAGATCTGATTTTAATAGCTAAAAGCCACATCATACTGGTCATTTTGAACAATGTCATAAATGAGAAATCTACGAGACTTGCAGCACTCGCTATTGCTCAGCAGTTGATATGTGAAGGCAATAGTCGAAGCTTCTCGAGAATGAAAAAGAAAACTACCTTAAAAATTATAAAAACAGGGAAAATTCAGAGACGAAATTATCGAGTACTGAGACTTTTGAACACGTCGGAACTAAAGAAACTTACATGAACACGTCGTTCCAGTATTCGCGTGTAAAGTCGACAACATGGAACTCGATACCCAGGCGAACACAAACCTTTCGAGCATCCGCTTCATCCTTCGTTCGAGGACAATCATTCACACCTTCTTCCACACGATCCCAGCTAACCTATAGCGACTGATTATTCGTGCATAGCGAGAACGTGAGGGGAGCAATTCTGTGAAATTAGAAGTATTGTTTCCAATGAAAACTTTCTGAACCGAACTCGGTCAACAACTCTCCCACGTCCTTCTGTTGCTCCCTTCCCTCCTCTCTCTTCCTCTCTCCTCTCCCCCGCTTTCACCTTCCAAACTCTCCTAGATAAAGCTAAATATTCCATCGCGCTCGGCAAATGGTTAATACCAGATGCGCTTTCACAGATCTTCCTGCCTGTGTGCTAAATTAGGCAATATTTCCTTGAATCAAAAGAGATCATTATCAGTACTTCGATGGAAAGTAACGTACTAATTAGAAATATAATATTTTGAGGACCTTTTGAGCAGCAAATATAAACCGAAATTGACGATCTATTCAAGGAAAATAAGGCTACTGACCATATAAACACCCACAACATCGAATCCATTCTGCTTTAATAGAAGTGCAGCAACGGCGCTATCGACACCTCCCGACACTGCACAAGCGACCCTTCGAACTACAGACATCATAGAAACATATCCATAGCCTCCTTAAGTACAAATCGGGCGTATCATTTGAAACTATTTAGGCACTTCTGCAGAGCAATAGGATTTTCAGAGAAAAGAAAATTTTTGTACGAAACTTAGGAGAGGAATTGTGAATAATAGAAACAAACTAAAGGATATCGCGATATTTTTTGGCCGACACTTTGTGCGTCTCATGAATATGAAAATCGACATTTATGAACGTCATAATATTGACCGATGTTATCCAGGAAAAAAGTTTTCCAATTAAGTGAAATTACGATAAAATGATCGCATAACTTCGAATCAATTCAACTAGAATTGATAGCCATCTGATAACGAGATAAAGAAATTGACCTATACAATAATAAACCGATATAAAGAGTTCTAAAAAGTTAGAAACTATTTGCAGTATACAAACTGAGGCACGTTTAAATACAATGCATTGCTTTGCAATTAAAAAGTATTCTGAATATTTCAGAAAACAACTCTATTTACCTTACTAAATCTCATCGTAAACGGCATATCCTCAGGTAAATATATCGGATTATCCAGAAAAGACGATGTACTCTATTAATCCAGGTGAAAGTTTACTGCATTAAGGGCAAAAAAAAAGAAAGAAAAATAAGCAGAACAAGCGGTGGCACTAATAAACAATGCCAACAACAATAACAACAACAACAAAACAAACTTTCGTCGGTTAGATAACCATAACAGTTACACCATTCATTAAATGCTTAAATATTACCCTTAACTGATGAAAAATTGATTTATATATATATTTTTTAAATTGTTCGTAATATTGTTGAGAGCGATAACAGATCTTAGATGTGTTCATGTTGAGAATTTCATTGCTTCCGATGATGTTGCGCTCTATGAGCCGCAACGATAGCAATAAAGAATTTTAAAGCATTTGCATACCTATTTCGAAAAACGTACACATTCCACGATGCGTTGCCATTTCGTTATCGATCATATCCATCTTTAAGTGTCTATATCATATCCATCTTTAGGTGTCTATATGACTCCGCTGTATGTATTATCCACATCACAAATAAACATTAATTGTTTGGTAAAAAGACAAGTTCACCTTTATAGGGAGGAAAAGAGCTCGATAAAACTCGAAAGAAAATTTAAAGAACAATGAAAAACGTCCAACAATATATTCTAATTTCATACAAATCTAGACTATACAAACAAATAAATAATATTTGAGATATTCAGAGAAGACGGTGCAGAAATTCTAAATGGAGATTATCGTGTCAACGCTGACTACGTATACAAAAAAACTGCGATGCTCGCAAATGGAACTTATGATTTCCGACCAATAATAGGTGGACGATGGAGGGGGGGGGGGAGGGGAGAGGCGTACATCATCACGTTACGCATATGAAAGCGATAGTCCAACAGAACTTCTCATTCAACTGTCCAATGGCTTTTCTAAGCACAAGCGCTTACTATTCAACTACAGCCGCTTTAAAATGACACCCAAAAACGATCTCTTTCTCACTTCCATCTACATAATCTGAAGAATGCGTGCGCTGAACCAACAAGCAACTGGCTCATTTCGAGAAGAACACATTTTCAGTACAATGACCACTGTACAAAGCACGCAAATATTATAGGAAAGCAAGCAGGCACAACAATCAAGCAACAACTAAGCGATGAAGCTCACCTAAACAAACTAGCTTACATGTTCTCTTTGACTTGACAGTCATATTCGAAACACTGCTGAATGGCATGCCCACCAACAATGCCATGTAAAGCAGTGAAGAGTGAAAGCCTTCCTCATGGACCGTGAACTGCTCACTTCCTTCGCAGTTCTTCCACTCTTAGAGGTGCTACCGCTTAGACGTATCATTATCGATATGATTGCTTCCTTCTCTATGTCGCTCAACATGCCCTTCTGGGCCATGGCCTCCCTCCTCTTCCTCCTTGTTATCGGTTGACGATGATTCCTCATTCATCTGCAAAACAATCTTCCAAATGAAAGCAGTAAGAGAGCGAGAAACTCCAGTCAATAACTATCAAGAAATCTATTCATTTCTGCCCAACGAGCTAAGCTATCCATAATAAGCTATGCAGAACAACCTAATACCTCAACATTAATGCTCAAGATGTGTGTGCTTGATCTAAAAACTATGCACATTTCTCACTCCTAAATAGGCCCGAATTTAAGCACATTAACACAATCCAGAACAACATTAAGTGAACCTAGGATATTTGCAGTGGGAAACATGAATTTGATATCTTTTCGTGAATCACAATAACCTGTGACGGAAAAAACTCATATTAACATTGTTTACAGATTGGTTTAGCATGACTCAAACATAGTTCCGATCAACAAGGTGGATAAATGAAAATACTTTCAAAACCTCTCGCTCGAATTCGAGATAAGATGTTTACGACTCTAGACCGTATGGTTTATCAGTAGGATGCTATTGCAAGGCTGAAAACAAAAAGGAAGAGGAGACAGACCGATCCGATTTCAGCGAGTCTTTCAGTGAGCCTTTTGTGCTCCCATTCTCTTTGTTCCTTGACTGCCTCCAAAAACAACTGCTGCTCTTTTTCGTCAAGCTGTAAGATATCACGATGAAAGCAGAGTCAGTAAGTGCAACATAATACCAAATTTCCCTAAAATTTCTCGGAGAAATATCCCAAACCATATTCAATAATTTCCTTCTCCCACCGCAAGGCTCGAAAACTAAGCTGCTTTCTTATGCCTGAAACAGCACAGACTAGTCTTGATTTAGAGCCTTATGGTTCGGAAGCATCCTCGAAGGAGCAGAAGAGCGCCCCGAACTTCAACGGCAGCACCTTGCTATTCAGATTCTCATGGGAATCTCAAGCCTTTTGGGGGTATGCGACATACGGAAACTTCTAAACCTGGCGATAGTACCTAGGATGGGGGGGGGGTGGGGGTGGGGTCCTGAACCTCGATGAAATGGCGTACAATGTTAGAGAACAAAACAGACTGCACCTTTTGTTGGAATGCCATGCACCGATGCCGATACACACATTTTAATTCTTTTTCCACTTTACCAAACAGAAAAAAGAAGGCTCAAAACAATCTGCACATAAAGATAGATGACAGACCTTTTCGAAGGATTCCTTCACACTCGAATTTTGCTCCAACAATTTTCTAAAGTTCTCACGGAAACCATCCATCAACGACGCCTCATCCGAGTAACCATGCATTGCCTCTTGTAATGCTGCTAGATCTGCGATTCTGACAACCTTAAAATTTAAGTAAAATTTATTGACATTTGTGTTTATGCTTTGTAAATTTATTTATAATGTATAACATAACTTATTTATAATCAACAACACTCCGAATTCGGAATCTTTCTTATAGCGTTTTCGTTAGCAGCAGCCCCAGACCTAAACAGTCGTACGACTCTGGGACACTTCATACTTCGGGCAAGCCCACTGCTGTGAAGCAACGTCGAGCCGAACTTAAGAGGAAATTTTATGGTCATCGAGCAAACCGTCATGCACGCACAACTTAGTTGAATACGATTATGATCGACACGGGGTCAATAAATGAAAGACAAGCCTACCTTCTGTTCGTCTCTCCTCTCAAAAGGCCTGAAGTATTGCCACATCCGATCTAGTTTTTCTTCCTCCACTCTATGTACGGCCTGTAATTCAGTGCAAAAAGCAATCAACGAAGAATAAAGCCTGATAAAATTACCTCAAACATACGACTTGAGAAGATTTCTAATCGAAGATTGACCGCCAACACAAATCGACTTTTAGAACATAACTGGAAAGGGAACATATTTTATGCGAATAGAAGTTTACAGAGAACACAAAATGCCATTTTACTGATCGAATTTTACAGAAAGAGTCCTACCTGAACAATTGCCGGGATCGGTATTCATGTTATTGAAGTGGATATCAACACAATGCTGCTGCTCATATTTCTTAAAATCTGTGAATTCATCAAAAAGACCATAGGTAATAAAAATATTAACGGTGGCAAATGATTACGACTGAAACAGGCATAATTAGAATGTGAAAAATGAACATAAGGCATGAACTGGATGCCGATTGGTTTTCTAAGTACACAGTAACATACCGGATGTTCCTGAAGTACTTTCTCTGCTTCTGGCCGTTGTGGTCTCTTGAAGCCGGGGTTTCCTTGTAGTTCTAACTTTGCTCGCATCACCTGCAATCACAATTGCAAAACATCGAAAATCACATTAAAAGCTCAGCTTGTATTCCACAAACTAGAAGATCACTCGACAAGACAGGCAAGACCTCTATGAAGCGTTCTTATGATTTGATAGGAAACGTTTTTTGAAGGGTATTCAAAACTGAATGGGGCAACATTACCTTAAAGTGAAAAAGGGGAAAGATACCGACGTGGTTGGTTTTCAAAACTTCTATCACATTGTTGCAAATCATATAAAACGGTATGATCCTCACTGCTTAGGTAAAACCAGATATAAGGAAAAAATCACCGGTCACAGAAATCAGGGAATGAGAAATAATTACACATGACAGAAAAACATTTATCTTAACGACTAACATTTTATAGCAGCAAATTTAAAATTTTCAATAATTAATTTGCAACAAATCTCAACAAGAAAACAACCTCAAGCGCCTCTCGAAACATCAATTTTCCCTTCGGGATCTTTTCCTCAGGAGGTTCGTAGAAACCGTACTCCCAAACCGGATCATTACGATGTAACCATTCGCTTTCCCAGGTAGGCAACGGTCTGCAGCATAATAAACATTAATTACATTCCAAGCATCTATTTAGCAAATTTATGGAGATTTTATCAATGGTTCATCTGTTTTTGTTAATTATACTTTATAATAAAAGTAGCTAGTAACGTAATCATATCTAAATGTTAGAGAAAGTACATCATGAATTGTTCATACTCGCAGGAATGGAGATGAATAAAGCAGCACCAAAAAATTTTAAAAATTTGCATAACAGGAGATCAAACGCACAAATCAAATAGAAGGGAATGTATAAGTTGTAAAAACGTAGGATAAAATACGCTTCTTATTCAAATACACCACCAGGTGAGATGTGAAATGAAATGGGGTGCAGTTGCTGTAGCGCGTGGAACGATGAGCCTAATACAGATTCCATTCCTATTACGTTCCCATACCTGTCGTTTCAGGTGTGTCCATGCAGGTAACCATTCAATTTATTTTCCACATCGTAAGCGTTAATGATGGATGCATAAATTAAACTATTCGAGTCATTTCCACGAAGTCAACGAATCAGATGCTCATTTGTTTGGAATATCTCCCATCAACTCCGCTGCAACATTGTTGCTGATGACTATGAAGGGAAAGAACTGCGTGTGGCTGCAGAAGTTCATTATTGCTGAAAATGTCTTTCTTGGGGATCCAGTTCCCACCATTTTAACGTCTGTTTTAGAACATTCATAAATGTTTTCACGCACTTCCACATAATCTGCAAAATAATAGAATGAGTTCTAGCGTATCGCTTCTACTAGAAGTGCTTTTTTATGGTCTCTACATTTCGCACTCGAACTTCAGGTGACGTGTGCAACGCAAGAAAGACCGCGTGGTAAAAGATATGTCAAACTATAAATATGACACCAGACTTTGAAATGCTATTAATGAAGCACTACTCATCACCTCTCATAAACGAATGGAATCAATGCAAACAAAATTTGAAAAAGAAACCAACTTGGAAGATGTCCACCTCTCAACAGGTTCTGTTGAGCGAACTGAAAACTTAGTCATATTTCCAATGAGTGTTTCGTGTTTCATCTCTAGATCCTGAAAAATGTTTTTTTTTTAAGCGGATGCATTTAGCAGATAATCATGAATGAAAAGACGTCAGTTGAATATTTGCTTATGCAAATTTTCAATTCTTTGCTATCCAACAATATACCTCGAATATTCTATTTTCCTTTCTTCGGCATATTTGGCACCATATATGCTAACAATTATCGCTTAATTATGAAATTCACTCATCACTCATCAACTTGTTGCCATATCAAAATTCAGATGAATTTCTTAAAGTCTTGCAACATAATTTCAACATGAATGTTTCCATCGTGAATATGAAAAAAAAAGAGAACGGAATTACAATCTATTTTTATGCTTATACTTCATCACAATTGTATAAATTTCCACTTATAGAATTTACCTTTTTAATCTCTTCATTCATTTGCGCATTTTCGATATGTTTCTTCTCAGTTGGATGCCTTGGTGGTGGAATCTTCATCTGAAATAGAAAATACAATCTCTATTCGGCAAATGTTTAACAATTCATAACTCAATTCATTATTAACAAATGCGAAAGAAAATAGTGGAAAGAAAGGAAACGTGGAAAGGAGGGGTAAGGGAGTGGGAAAAGTAGAGAGAATATAATTCAACATATCAGTCATTTCGATAAGCCACCTAAAAGGAATTAAACATTGTTTGATTTTGAAATCAGAAAATTAAAAAAGAAAAAAGTTTGATGAAAATTCGGTGGAAATTCAGCTAACCTTGCCATCGTCTATTTTCTCGACTTGTTTTACTGCTTTCTTTAAGTAATTATTTCGATTAACCGAACGACCTAACGCGCCGAATATCCTCTTCATGGTTTAAATTTGAGAGTTATTCGACGCACCAATAAAGCGAACGATTGTGCCTCGCTCGAACGGTTTCCGACGGTAGCACCTCTTATGTCGATTACTTCTGAAAAACACAACATACATTTTAGAACGTTAACTGATTCGACGGTGGAGAGCTATTTTGATTTTGCGAATTCGTTGCATAGATTGTTGTTGAACATTCAACAAGAAGATGATTTTGATGCTTCAAAAAGCAGTAATAACGAAAAACCCACTTCTCTTTGCTGTGCAATTTGCATCCAAACCTTGAATATGTATGAACACGGCACAAGCGTCAAAGCAGCCCGGCACTAACACATTCAACAGCACCTCAACGCTGTTGCAGTGTACGTGCCATCTTTTTCAACAAAGCTGTTTCGCCCATGCCCTAAGTAAACCAGCAAATCGAAATACGCGATCCCGAACTTTCTGTCAAAAAATGGCGACCTTGAGGGACTTTGTTTTATTTACTGGCGCAATGCAAATGGTGAATACCTGCGATAGAGAGAGTTGTAGTGTGGATGACTGCGGTAAAAACAGGCAAGCACCTTTACACATATTTGAAGTATGCAAATTTAAAACACCGCATTTTTAAAGTCAGGAAGCACCAAGAGGTACTCTTAGAGTTTTGGCAAAAGCTTGACAATGATGACCGATAAAAATTTCTGTCCTATTTTCTAAAATTTTGGTGCAGTGAAGTAGGGAAACGTCAAAGATGTATGATGATATGTGGAAAAAGGATCCGTAGAGGACCCAAGTGAACAGACTCCAATCACCTCGACAATCAGTGTACAAATAGCAGCATTGGTGTGAAAATTAAAGCGGCTCAACCACAGTTCAAAACACGAATTAAGCGCATTAACAGTAAGCAATAAAGGTGTTTTGTTAAGTGCCGTTGCATGTTACGCTGCACTTCTGTACCCCGTGAAAAAGAAACAGCCCTCGTCTCGAATATAGACTCTCACTTCCCTCGAAAAGAGGCTTCTTCGAGCACAAAACAAGGTCCAATGACTCTAATTAAGATGGAACGGTATCACAGGAACCTTTAAAACGTTGTAAACCACCCGCAACTTCCATGAAGAAGTGCTGAATGCGTCGCGGCGAGGAACGGCGGAAAATGGGTTTTTGAGAAAGGTGCGTACAACACCTTTCAAGATTATGGCCCTCTGCGTACCAGACACCGGATGCAGATTACGTTATTCAAGCCAAGCATTCCAGAAACATGCTGTAGTGGTGGAACAAGATTGCTAAAAAAAAAAAAAAATCTCCCTGCATACTGAAAGCCGATGCTGTAAGGACTAGGCAGCTGCTTGCAAAAGCATCGCGGTAAAATGCCGCAGCCGTTTGCCGGAGTCCATATCGCTTTAAGGTTGAGAGGGAAACATAAGAGTCTGTGTATGCTATTATGCTATAGTTACGCTATAGACACAGAAGATCACTAATGACTCTTGGCTTGTAGACACTCTAACTTTCTTCAGGCTCCGAGTTTGGGATGAGTTGATTTAGTTGAAATAGTTGAGTTTGGGTTAGTTGAGTTTTTCGAGTTAATTGAGTTTGAGTTTGAATCTGAGTTAGTTGAGTTTGAGTTTGAGTTTGAGTTTGAATTTGAGTTTGAGTTTGAGTTCGAGTCAGTTGAGTTACTTGAGTTTCAGTTAGTGGAGTTAGTTGAGTTAATTTAGATCAATTACTTTTGTTAAATTCCTGGAAAACCATGAAACCGATGTCGGTTGACGCATATCCTCCATTACTCTAAGCACACTTAAACACCTTCGTACGTCTGACAATCGATCTATAGATGAATAGGATGTTGAGCACTGTGCATAGAGGCTGTAACATAAAAATGCGATGATTTTCTATTTTCCTCAGTGGGCATTATTTTGCGAGCAATAACCGGCTTTCACAATTCAATCGATATGACGAGTACGGCAAATTTAGGTCAATTTCGAGTGATTTCATTGCGAACATGTGCCTAATACCCGTTTCAGCAACTGGTCCATTGGTGGAGCGATACGTTTCCTGTATATGTGAAATGACCCTTTCAAATGAGCATTTCGCTTTCGTTAGTTCTCTTTATTCTCATATATAATAATCTCGTTTTCTTCTCTTTAGCTCTTATAAAGTATGCACGTTGTACTGTACTCTCTGCTATTATTAATAATAAAGGAGCAATGTTTGTTTTAGAATTGGAGTAGTTTTCCATTTTCTTTCATTTAAATATAACAAGAGCGAATATAAATGCGAGTTTCCATTATCTCTACGTTATTATAACCGTTCTCCCTTTGAATTATTCCAAAACGATCGTAAATTTTCAAGAAAAAAAAACATATTGTGAGCCACTATTAATCGCATGCATGAACTGAAGAAGCAAATAGCATTATTAATCGCATCCCTTTGACAATTCTTGACAATCGCTGCTGAAATCTTAACTTCACTAGATGATTATAAGCTTCGAAGCGACAGCGCTATAATAGTTAAACGTGCACCTTATTTATTTTTTTATTTATTTTTTTGCTCATCCGAGGGAATATTTTTTCATATTCCATTTGAATTTAGCGTCTGAAGAAAACAGCTTAAATTCTGCAAATTCTCATTCCAAGTTTGTGACTTTCAGATTCTTCTCACAAGTTTTTGAGTTGAAATAGCAATACCACGCGATTGATCAATGCATTTAGTTCAATACCACATATATAAAGCGGCAATTCGTATATTTTCGACCAGTCAAAGTATAAAGAGTGTGACATTGCAGCTCCATCTAGCGAGATAGCTAGATATGATCATAGTAAAGCGGGTATATTTTGTTACACATCACAAAGTTTGCGTATACATACAGACGCATCAATAAATGCTCATTACTGATGCTTAGCAACTCATTCGCGTAGTTTAGATGGAAATACTCTATGCTAGATGAATAGAACAGCAGTTAGCGCTATGAACGCATTGTCTTTCAGTGTGCATCAGTAGTAACTCGTGAACAACTAGAGTGCAGATGCATTTGCGTGCAAATGAATGAACTCGTCTCGAACGGTCACTAATGTGGGTGAGCGCACAAACTGAGCGACAAATTTAGAGTGGGCACCAAACGGCTCCTCAATTGCCTCTTCATTCGTATCACCATTTCTGATCCAATTGCGATTGACATCGTGCGCCACGTTTCCGCAATCGCAAGTCGTCCGACTCAAGTTGACACGAATTTTGCACCTATTCTTGTCACTTTGTTGTAGGTTTTTATTGTTGTTATTGAGTGGTCATGCAATTCATAACTGCAATATGTTCGTTCATAGAGGGATCTTTGCTCACTTAACCTCATATTTAAGGTGATGAGCCTCGGTTTTCATAGCCTCTTTGCAGATAGAAATTTTTTGAATAGAAGAGATCTAACCTTCTATCTTCTCTTATTTTTGAGAAGATTTCTATTCTAAGCAATATGATATATGTCGAGAAGTAATTCTTATGCCTTATTCATCACTTCAACAGTCTTCGAAGAGAAGATAATGTCTTCGTTTAGCTCATTAGACATTAAAATATTTCTTATGCTTGAACGCGTTCATGGCAAAAGTTGCTATGTATATGTTAGAATGTACTTATGTCTCAATATTTAACTATTCCATACTTTTAATTTATATTCTTTAGGACTGTACACAAAACTCAATTCATTTTAAAATTTCAGAACGGAATTAATGCATATATGCTATGTGTTTTTTCATATTGTAATGCACTGCGTGATTGAGATTTCTGGCCAAAATAAACTATATTTGCTGCTAATTTTCATTGCGAAAATTTCCAACATATTTGCATCGTTATCGACAAATGCGAGTAAGGATATTCGCAGCTAAATGTCATATATTAAAAAAAAAAAAAAACATATGCTAAAAGCAGCATCAGAGCAAATGACAAGGATTTCTTTCTGCTCGCTCAATGAAGCATGAAGCAAAAATAGACGGTCACAAAACTTGCAGAACAACATAAAAACGAAATTGCTTGACAGTTCATGAGCGATACCAATTATGATGCTCAGCCTGCTATTAATCATGCGCCTCGGTCATCCTTAGTTTCTCATCACCGAATATTATCCGGAATGGGAACAATTTATTATTTTCTGCGAAATTTGATGAATTCGAATGCCGGAATAGATATGAAATAAGTTCAAGATTGAAATGCTTAATTTTATTGGCGTAATACCGACGCAGGTTAACGCTGTTAATGGGAGCAGTTGATTTGCTCCTTTTTTGCGCTAATTTCAGTGTCGATCATCTCCTGATCTATGTTTTCCGAATCAGCAAAGAGAGATTCGCTCCTATTTCACCAACGAAGGTGAAGATTCTATTGACGCTATAGTGCAAACGTTCGCATATATCTATCTTATGCTGCATTTTTTCAATTCATTTTTCATTTACACAGCAATTTATGCTTGGTTTTAATTTTGCTATAATGTTGCGACTATAGATGTACAAATTTATGATAACAGTTCTTCGTTGATAATTTTTATACTCAGTTTTTAAAATCAATTTTCTAATCCCTTAGCTCATTATTTCATTCTGGCTATAATAATTTGTTAGAATTATTTCATTACTTGTTCCCTTAAGGTTGTTTATAGATAACCGAAGTAAAGAGATAGCCATTATATCATTTTTAACAACTATTCATCTCATGTTGTTTTATCAAATTGGCTCGGTAGTTAGCGCTGTCGGTTTTACATGGAAAAAAACGTCAGTAAGCATCTTCACTTGTGGTCACATAGAGGATTCACCATCAACGATTGGGTCACTCGTCAAGCACAAATTTCATCGATGCTAATAGGAAAACCGCGACCAAATCTTAAAAGCTGACCATTTTCTGACCTTAAAAGCTGCCTTTCGCCAAACGTGAAGCTGGCCTTAAAAGCTGCCTCTGGCCACACACGAAGTTGCTCTTAAAAACTGCCTCTCGCCACACACGAAGCAATTTGATCAATCTGGCTAACCCAAACTGTTTAAATGAAATGCTAAGCTCATGTATACAACTTGTGCTGGTAAACTGAGACTCACCGCTCCATCATCTATCTGAATATTTTTTTCACCGTTATTGTTCATTGTTCACTTTAGAAAGTACAAATATTTGTTGGGAAACTTTCTCGCCAAAAGAATTTTCTTTCCCTTTTAAAGATTAAGTTGTTTTGCGAATTACTTTCCATTGCGTTCAATAACTTATTTCCATTTATATATTGTGCGAAACCTTCAAATATTTTTTATATGTACGGCATTTCTGTTAAGTCATCCATGGTGTAAATTCGTTTCATCTGCTCCTCATCGGCGATGACGATGAGGTATTTAAGAGATTTTCTTGAGGTCACGCTAGTGTTACCTCTAAATTGTGTATACATGCGTCGTGTAGCCTTTACTTCATCGTTGTTACTTCGAAAAATGCAACTGTGCACCGAAAAACGAGTTGATTGATATGTTAAGCTGCAGTTTTGATTGAACTTGATCTATTAGTAGTTCTTCATCTTTATGGAACAGCACTGTCGTTTCGCTGTTGCTGAAGAAGCCTCCACTAGCATCTATTAAAACCTACCGCCTAGTCAACCTGACCTTTTCATTGTGGAGGTTATAGGAACTGCCCCAGAAACAGCTCTTCATGAATTTCTTAACCGGAGTTTGATAGACTCGCAACTGCTTGTATTTTTTCCTGACCACTGCACTATTTCTGAGATCTTCCCTCTAGAAAGGGACTGGATTACACCAGGTTTCAAGCGAATTTGAACGGAAATAATGTACACTGGCTGCATGAAATCCTTCAACGTACTTAGCCATACCAAACTGCTGAAAAGGTAAAAAAAATTTAGCGGGACCACAACTAAATTGTGTCCGGCCTTTATAGCGAAAACATTTATAGTGATGGTGGGTTATCCGCTATTGACAAAGTATGCTACCAACAGTGGCGTTTCACAGAGCAGTGCACTAGAATCCATCTTGTTTTATATGATAGATCTGAGGCTAAAACTGTTTCATTCAATTTTGCGATCACCTTTCCCATGTCCAACAATTAATTATATCCATAGGAAATGGAACGATATCATATGTGGAAAAAAGTTTGCGCGGAAGCATACAATTGCACGAAGAGAGGATTCTAAACAAAAGTCTTGGGAAGTCTAGCAACCCTAATGGAAACAGAGTGAAACGATGTCATTTAATGTTGTTTTTCATACACTACAGCAGGAAAATTGATTATTTCGTGTTTGAAAGGCGAATGCTACATGTTAGAGAAGATGATTTACTATTTAGAGCGAAAAATATTTTGCGTAGACACATAGTTTTATATGTAAGAAGTAATCTGTATTGAATCAGCCATCGCTCATTAGGCTATTGCTATGAGGAGAGAACGCAAATGTGTGAAAAAAAAAATGGAATTTATGACATTTAGGAGGCTTTGATGCGATTGATGTGAATAGTGGAAGAATTCATTGTGACCACGCTTCATGAGACAGCGATAACGAGTTCTACGTTATGAGGAATGACCCTAATCGTGGCCCGCTCCTTTTATCATTTTTAGCGTTGCGGTTCACAACCATAAACCTATTTATACGTATGCATGATTTGTAGTTTTCGGCTCTTTTCATTCAACCATGTGTATCTATCTATTGTTCGTCGTTACGACACGATATTTTGTTAACGTTCACCCTCAGAAGTCGTTAGTGAGAACGTAGAAAATTTTATTTGCAAAATTTTTGTGCTCAAAAGTTAATGCTGTTTTCATGTCGTTACGAAATGACATGGTAGGTAAACGTTTTTTCTTGCATTTTGTGTCTTGTAATTTATACAAGCGCGAATATATTTTCTGCATAACGACTATATATATATATATATATATATATATATATATTATTTATTTATTTGTCCGCGAATTCTCGTATGATGGCTTTATTCGTTGTAGTTTGTTTTGTGAAGGGTTTATTGTGGGTATAAATTTCGTATTGAATTTGGCAACTTATTTTATTGCTGACAATTTATTTGCATGATAAGAGAATGCTGAGCAAAGGCTGTGCTATGTTCATCTTTAAATCAGTGGATTTCAGCGGAATGGGACTAACATCTGCGGAGCCGGTGATTCGTCGCTTCTTTGAGTGGTACGGCGAGGTGAGCTATGAAAGGAGATGGAGCCTATTTCTCACACCTCTTATTCTAACTCCGCTGCTCTCAATTGGGTTTTTTCGATTGAAGTCTTTACGAATCGATGATCCATCATATGTGTTCACTCCTCGTAATGCAAGGCACGAGACTTTCTAAAATTTTATTCATTATATAAGCCCCGAAACTACAACAGTAAAAGGAATACTCTAAATGATAGTTGCTTGAACTAAGGTGGTCCCAGGTAAAATATGCCACTTTTTTGTTTGGCAAGTGAATGTGGAGACAAACTATCGTCAGTCAAATTCAGAGGCAACTTGCTTTTGCTGCCGAATCCGCGCCAAGGGTCGGTAAGGCATGTGAAATCTCCGTGATGCTTCTATCACATTTATGACGATTATCGTTGCCCCGTCAGTATCCTGGCAAATTCATTAACTGGCCGAAGATATATTTCTGCTTACTTCTGTTTTAAAGCTATGCGTTTTGCGCTCTTTTTTTTGAATTATCGGAGCTTTAAGCTTTTTCCGAGAACTTCTTTACGATCTTATTTCATAGCACGTCTTCAAAATTCCGAAATTGGTGTTTAGCTGCTCTCCGGTGAAGGAGAGGGGGAGGGAGAGATTCATGAAATCACTTTTATGTGATTCGAGACCCTTTTCTCTGAGTCAAGGGAACTATTTTATGTGATTGCTTTGCTTAGAGTTAGCAGAAGGAATTTTGGCAAATAAAATCTAAGGGTAGAAATTTCGCGAGCATGTTTCCGCGAGTTCAGTTCTATGTCATTTCAAAACATCGAATTCGACGTTCATGCACAGGAAAATTTTTACGCAGAACATTGAGTGCTGTCATTACTGACAGAGCTTCAGCTCTTTGCATGTTCTTCCTTAATGCTGTAATGTGTAGGTGGCGACACGAGTTTAATGTTTTCTCCACTATATGGCCATTAAACGAAAATCGTTTTTTGCCTGGCAAATCTTTCGAGACGAAACGTTTTATCAATATTCTTGTGAAAGCGAAAGATGGTGGTGATGTTCTTCGTGAGAGTGTTCTCGAGGAAATTGAATTGCTCAATCAGTGGATTATGTACAATATAACTATACCCACCTTGGATGGAAAGTTTCATCTTTCATATCAGGTATTCATTCATTGATCACAAATCTGTAGTATTTATTCATCGATGCAATTGGCACACTTTATGTGTATATGCTGCTTTAGGAAAAAATTGATTTTTTTTCCTTTATGCCGATGGCGCTTTAACCTTTTCTTTTCGAAATTCTTATATTTATTCATTTTGTTAAGCAGCCATTGGCGATATCAAGATACCGTTTAAGTAAAGCGATGCGATGCAGTTGAAATGATTTGCTCTTATATTTGATGCACTTTTTTAAATATAAGAAACTCTGTCACTACAATTTTTTTCCATTTTCATAAAACAACTCAAGTTTTTTTATGGAAAATCGTGCTACACGTGATCACAAACTGATAAACTCATCATTTCGTTAGAAACGTGGATAAGTTGTATGATAATTGCATCATATACAGTATAACTTCCCATTATGATGCTCGTTGTTTTTGTGCGCGCGCGAATTTGCATATGCAAAATGCATTATGGCGGCACCATTATATATATATATATATATATATATATATATTTGCTCCATGTTGAATTAAAAAGGTAATCTTTTATAAAAGAATTATGCAAGCAGTCTAAACCGTCAAAATATGAATACATTATTGCGTCCGTCCCCTTATTTGTTAGAAATTTTCAAAACAGTAGTTAAGCTGATGAGCAAAAGCACATATAGTGCTAGCCCCTCTGTATGTTTTTTCCCTTCCGTAGAACTCAGCTCTTAGCCAACTTGTTTAGCAAAGTGAAGGAAGGATGTCTGCCTCATTTACATCGTTGCAAAGCTTTTTCAACATCATTGCTAAACAAACATCGTTGCTGAAGTTTAATTATTCAGTTATGCAATTAAAGAATGCTTATTTATTTGAGGATCTCTGCCTCAATTATGAGTGGGTCTGCGGCGGAAATGAACACATTATTATGTTAAGAGAGCGGGTGCGTGTCGGTCATTTCATCGACCTCAAATATCCAAAAGGTGGAAATAAGGTTAGTAAGCGTTTTATCCAAACACCACTTTTTTATGGATTCGCTTTCTGCAAGAGGTTGCCCACAGAGTGCAGAAATGATTGCTGTTAATGAATGCTTTCGAAAAAGTGATCGCATTTTTCATAAACGATTTTGAAAAGAAAATTCCATTCTATCATTTCAGGACACGCCGGTTTATTTGGGTTCCACTCTTGGTGACGTAACACTGGATCAAACTAATGGTACTCTCAGGACAGCAAAAATTACCCAACTTTTTTATTTTCTCAAGCAAGAGCCAGAAATTATACGGCAATATTCTTCCGAGTTCTCTTATGCAGTCGAAAAGTTCCTGTTGAAAAGATTTGAAAGCAATATTATCGTCTTGTCTTTTGCTCACTACCAATCACTTCAGGTAAGATCCGCCATTTCTTGCAGTATAATGATGCAATAAAGAAGGAATTGTCAAACCGCTGCGACCCAGTGGAGAATCTAAAAAGACCTGATTGCTTTTTTTTCTTCTCTTATTAAGAATTCCGTCCGTAGAAAAAGTGCACTTCTTGCAAAAAAGTTATCTCTTTTTTTCATTAAAAGGATTTAATTAACGGAATTTTCATGTGGGATATTCTTAATCTATCCATTAGTTTCTATTATTTATAGGAAATTAAATAATTTTCACGAAAATCAACTTTTAATTCGTATTTTTTCCCATCGAAAGAATTTGATGAAGTGGAGAAAAAATTGATATGGTTTTTTTTATAAGCAGGGCAAGTCTCATCTCATAGTTTCTCATTTGTAGAGCGTTCACGCTGCTTTCATAGTTTGTTAAGGAAGCGATTTTACATTTATGTAAATGAGCATTGCCAATTTTCGATTGAGGCTAATTTTTATGTGAATAATGCCAATGTTACATGTTCTCATTAAAGGATGGACTGGAAGAGAATGCAAAACATTTCAAGCCGAATTTTATTGTTAGCTTCACTGCTCTATCAATATACGCAATTGCATTTTCGTTCGTATTTCATCGGAAGCCAAAGAAAGGCATCGATTGGATTCGTAGTAAACCGTATGTGGCATGTGCAGGTTGATTATATACTTTAACATCACTAAAATATGTCTTTATTCAATGTATATCTTTGTTGAAATAAAATTTTTTATAGCGCAGAGGCAACAAATTGTGGAAGGATAGAGAAAGGGAGGAAGGGGTTGCAGAATGCTTCATTAACGGTCAATTCGTCACTAATATTCTCAAGAATTTCCGATAAACGCTAAATGATTTAATTTAATCGTGATTGAGTCGATTAATTCGTTTAAAAGTCGCAATAATTTTTTGCGTCGTCAATACGCATATTTTTACTTACTATTAAACAACAAAAAATGTGCATCCATTATACGGTTTGTGAACATTCCACGCTTTACAACAATACTTGTAACATCACGGGAATTATAAATTTTCGAAGGCATATTTTACCTGCCACAATATTACTGCATCAGTTCCACTAATGGTTTACCAAATATTCCATAGATAACCATTGTTTATTTCCTTAATAAAACAGTTTCCTGAACATATGAAGGTGATTAATCAAAAAAATTAGGCACGAGATATCCATCGGAAAGAACTTCTTATTATAACACCGAATAATAGCAGAATCCATTTGAGATTCAAAAATGATCCTCGTAATGAGTTGATCTGTTCTTCTTTTGTTGTCCTGCGGCTATATTTATTGAGGAACATGAAGTTTTTTTTTTCAACGTAAAGGCCGCGCTCAATATAGATGTTGCATATGAAGGACTGTAAATAGTTCGAGTGCTTATTACTCTAATAAGCTTTGAGCATATGGAAAACAAAAAAAGAAAGGGATGAATGGCTTTGAATCTTTGCATTCACATTTGAGACTTCCTTTCATTGAATGAGGATTCTCAAGTTCTTTAAAGATCTATAAAGATTAGTTGCTTTGGTATTATACTCGGCGAGGTTTGAAGCTAGGATAATTCTTAACTGTGCATGTGCAGCGTCCATACAGCAAAATTTTTTTCTGTCTCTTTCAAACAGTCATAAAAATGCCCCACCAAAGGGGTGAAAGGGAGGCAATGTATGAAATTTGTATGCTTCCACAAATTTTTTTCTATCCTGCTGATTAAACGGCTATATCTTTTGCGTTCATTGAGCAGTGAAAAAACGATTTCACATATTTTCGACGATGACAAAAAACAAACAAATAATTGCTGATAATGCTCAGGTCTCCTTACAACGCTGTTGTCAATCTGCAGTGGTTTCGGTGCAATGCTTCTATTTGGAGTTCATTATAACGTCATCAATACTATCATTCCTTTCCTTATCATCGGTTAGATTATCGTAACACTTTTTGCTTTTTTGCAATCTTTTCATGTGTTATAGCAAGATGCATATATATATATATATATATATATATATATATATATATATATATATATATATATGTATATATGTTTCATTTTATCCTTGTCGGTTTTTCCGATGCTTTCAACCACTGAAACTGTGGCAACAAAGAGTGATGGATATATTTTGCCTAATATTAGTTCAGTTGCTTAGGATATTACCAGGAAGTTGTCGTTAAATGAATAATATTCATGATCGGAGTTCGCAGCGGGTCCTAGAGCAAATAAAATGCATTAAAAGAGTATATAAAACATTTTTTCTTAGGCTTTAAATTTATTTTGTTTCTGAATGATTGCGTCACTTTCCGACTTCATTATGAAACGGCGTATTCAATAAAAAAGCAGAGAAATCACCATTAAAGAAGGATGTCATATGACTACAATTTTATGATTACGTTGGAAGTGTGAGGAAAATTGGAATAATTCTGCGGCGAAATAAAGAGATATCTTTCAGCAATTGGAATCGATGATATGTTTATTATGAATGCATGCTGGGATCGAAGCGATCCCTCACATACCGTTGCACAAAGGTTAATTTCTTATTGACTACGAAGATGCCACCGACTACTATTACATTTTTAACTTCACGAGTATCATAGTGGAAATTACCATTAAAGCAATTTAAAATAGATAGGCATTTTTTCGGGTATAGTTCTATGATCTTTTTGAAAAGCAGTTCGTCTATAACTTGAGTAAATGAAAAATTTCTCAAAAATGAACGCTACCCACTAGGAATAGATGAAGCAATATGCAAAGAATTACGTTAAGCAAATTTATATTTTTAAATTGGCAAACATTTTTTCAGGTTCGATTTTATGACATTTTGTTGGTGAATAGAAACTTCATCAAATTACGTCAAATAAACTATTTGAAAGTTATTTTTGAGATCAATCGTTGGAACTTTGAATTTATAGTAGACAAAATATTCTATTACTGCTAAATCGTAGAGAAATTGAGCCAAAGCAGAAGCAGATTAGTTTTTTTGGAAATTTTGATCATTACTGAGGAAATCAGTTTTCATAAACTAAAAAGGCTTTTTTTAGCTTTATATATTGTTTTTCGGATTACTACGAGTTTTTACAAGAACTTTATATGGAGCTTTCAGCATTGCTAACGTTCGTTTTTGATTGGCTCCTCTCTATTGGGAAAGTACACTGACTATACCAGTTAGTGAAAAATGTACTAGTTAGAGTATACTGGCTCACTTATTATCATCTTCGGAGTATCACAGAATTTTTCCCTCGTACAGATGATTTTCTCATGATTTCTTCCCTTATTCATATAGCAATTTAAATGAGGAATTGTTATACTAATTCTTATACGTTAAGGAGCATAATGATAACCGTTAAGCCACTTCAGAATGTCGGAGATGATGGCACATGCCGGTGTAGCTGTATCTATAACAAATATTACGGACATACTATCGTTTGCGATCGGTTGCATTACCGAATTACCTGGAATTGAACTTTTTTGCAGCTATGCTTGTGTTACGATTATGTTCTGTTACATCTACCAGGTGCTCAAAAACTTTTATTTTTCTCTTATTATTGACGCAATCACCGAGAACTGTTTAGCGCTAGCTTAATATGCTCTATCACCTCATCGTTGCAT
This sequence comes from Baylisascaris schroederi, assembly GCA_006503575.1. Classification (NCBI taxonomy): domain Eukaryota; kingdom Metazoa; phylum Nematoda; class Chromadorea; order Rhabditida; family Ascarididae; genus Baylisascaris; species Baylisascaris schroederi. The sequence continues at coordinate 3,378,274 of QEWY01003590.1, read as the reverse complement.
ACAAATAGTATCTAAAAAAAGCTTTATATGCAATACGTTAGTTTGAATACGACTAGCTATATTAGACATTTTTTTGGAAAATATTTACTTGATTTTTGTATATTTAGAACGATTCAAATTACGTATTTTTTGCATTCCTTGTAGAAAAAATATCAAAAACTTATATCTGAAATCTTTTAAACTATGCACTTATTTATATACTTGCAAATATGTTTGAAATTTTGTTCAGTAGATAATGCGCTCTTTCTATTCCTTTTTCTCTTTCTATTCATTTTTTTTCCCGCAAATTCGCATATAATTGCTCCTAACGTTTCTAAAGAACACTTAACAGTTGTCACTTTCGAGAGTGGTCGATCTTTCAGCGGGGATGAAATCAAAGCTTGAAGATCAAATTAGCCACATATATCATTTCCTATTGGCATTTCTTAAAAATCGATATCGGACAAAGGGAAAGTCTGCAAATAGATCTTTTAACGAATTTCTGAATTCAGTTAGAATTTCTAGTCTAAATTAAAATATCACCTTCTAGCTGAAAACTCAAAGAAGCGAAATAATATATAATTTACTCGGTTGAAAATATAACCAACATGAATAAATTTTCAGTTGACATTCTTTACGGGATTTCTTGCACTAATGGGTGATGCCGAAAAGAACGGTCGTCATTGTCTTTTCTTTTATCGTCTCGCCACCCCCAATAAGAATTGCTGCGAGGAAAAAATGGCAATTGAGTCGTCATTGTCGACTACATATTTACCACAACAACGCTCACAACCACAAAATTTACCTCCAACATGGTTTGTAGTCTAATTTCTAATAAGTTTTCATTGATTCTATGCAGTAAGAGAAAAAACTTTATGAAAATTTAAATTTGATCAGAAAATATTTTATTGCCATTGACAAATTTTATTAGCTGTATCGTTTTAGCTGTATATTAGCTGTATAATTCAATTTGCGCATTTTGCTTTATAAGGAGTCTTTTTTTCTTACGGATATCGGAGAAGGGTATATGACTTTTGAGAAAATGATACGATAGCGTTGCATATAAAAGTTTTCACATCTACTTAGGCAAAAAGACGATAAGCCTATTGTTGGGTTTGCTCTTGCAATTTAACCGAAGAAATTCACATCGGTCGTATGTGCTGGATGCACGGAATGATTTTTGGAACCATAAAGTGGCTGGACTACATCTTCGATGTGTATATTCGTTAGTTTTGTAAGTGATATTTTATAAGACTCAGAAAATGTTGTGCCAAGGTTATTGTTGTGAAGTGGTTGACGAGTGCGTTGCAACTGGAGCGCGCAAATACTTCATATGATAAACAGTGCGCGCTCTCATACCATACTAAATTCCACATCCTAATATTTTAACACTCATTTTATATAACACATCGCTTAATTAATAGCACACTAATTATAACACTATGTAAGTCTTCAGGCTTAATTTAATACAAATTAAAATTTAAGCATCACTTAATCAACAGTTTTATGTCAATCATTTAATTACACGTAAAACATATTATGAGTATGCCTGACGTACTTGGAAAGCGCACTAATATTAAAAATTTTTGAGAAACATAGCCAGCACCAACAGGTTGAAGCCAACACATAGAATGATAATGAAATAGCTCAAAAATGCGAGTAAAAGCGAAATAATTCTGAAACCGCATCAAGTGACCTAGAAGCATTTGGGAGGCTGCACGATATAATGTGGGCAGGAGGTTGGTTATTCGATGTCGATGTAAACGATGTAAGATAGGCAATGTTGCTGATGGTTGATGGCAGGGTATTCCGGGTAGAAATGATACGGCCGTCATCATGTCGCCATTAATGTGCAAACAAACTGAAAAGTACTTTCAAAACTGATTTTGGTCACAGAATCTTGTTCGAAACTGCGAATATGCAGGTGCTTATAAGCATAATAGGGTGGTAATAGCTGAACAACATCGTTCGAATAAACTGGTTGAATAGCACCTGTTAATAATGTTGATTAACGATATAAAGCGAAACAGGGTTAAATATGCAGGTTCGAATTGCCACTTAGTATGCAAATGAGTGGCCTTCTGGGCATCAAGGCACTGCCCGGGTGAAGGTTAGGAAATGAATCGTTAAAACTTTTTGGAGAGCTCTATCGAAGCAGAAGGAGCTGCACGCTGTTGATGCATTGCATATGCACAGTGCATGCTGCCATCTCACCAATACCGCACATTCGGGTGAGGCATTCGATTATTCAGCAAGATATGATCGTACACCCCAACATCTCGAATGGAACCCCATTTGATAACAAATTTTCCTGCGGAAAACATCTTCACATCAGCAAATCTTGAATAAATCCAAATTTTCTCGTAAAACTAAGGAGTAAAATTTTGGAGACACATGACCCCTCTTCAGTAAAATACAGGGCCTTAATTCTAAAAAGGCTACTCTGGAAATATCGAATAATTTATACCCTGCGGATCTTAACTGAGGTAATGTGTTACCTATAGCCACAAGTGTTTCAATATTCCAAAGTTAAGCGTCATCTTTCAAATGAAATTGGTCTAATGGATTGACGATTTATCGACAAAACATTGGGCAACAAAGCAATGAAATTTCACTACGTGCCTATAAGCACACTGTTGACAATGTTATTTTCAAGGTTGTTGCAGCAAATGGAAGCGTTCGGTTTCCTCACCAACTCATTGTCCAATAGTTCATGCACTTTGAGACTGGCCGTGTGTTGCCTAACTCATTTAGGCTATATAAATTTCAAGTTAACCAATCGTTGCAGTGAAGACAGTCAACTTAAGATGGTGCACAATATCTCCATTACGACTCACTCCATGAAGACAAAGCATCCTCAAAATGGAATCTTTCCGGCGATAACACTCAAGAAAAATGGTTAGATTCGTTTTTTTGAAATGTTGCGTTCCATTCTTTCATCTAAACTTCATATACTCTCAACCGTACAATTTTCGCATTCTAGCAACTGAGTTCAGCATTTAATTGCCCAATTTCTAGTACCTTCAAAAGATTCCGCAGCTCTTGCCGGTCTGGTATAAGTTAAAATAGCATATTATTGCTGCCTTTGTGCCCACAGATTCTGGCTGTTTCCGAGTTAGCAGAAGGATTCTGCAGAACTTGTCAACCAAGAAGTCGCAGAAAAGCGCACATCGTCACTTGCAACCTTCAAGATAGGCCATAACAGGTAGTTGTTTCAATTTTCAACGAGCTTTCTATCTTGACAGCCTATAAATTTCACATGCCGTTAGCCGTTGACAAACGAATATATCCATAGCAGTTTTATTTGTTATGATCAGTGTTTGCCAGTGCAAACGTAAAATTCTTGAGAAGTTTTCACTTCGATTGAATGGCTGATAAACGCTCATTGAAGGAAGTTAGCAAAGAAAGAGAGCCGACTGAGACAACTATGACCTGCATTTCAGCTTATCACTTCAGTTTTCTTCAGTAATTTACGATTGTGGATTTTCTTTTACTCCCGAATCGCATTGTTGCCCACTATTGCATAAACTTTTGTTTTTCTTAACCTTTCACTGTCGATATAGACAACTCATATAACAAACATCTTGGGGGAAGAAAACATCTGCACTCTAAGGCTTCAGGTATGAGCGAATTAGCTGTGAAAAGCGACGGAGAGCAATTACGGATGATACGGCGGTTTTTCAGTCGCACCTATGGACCTTTTATCGTTAAGAACGAAGTTCGCGCGTTTGCAGTATTATCCTATGTTATCTTTCTCGTGTTCGCAATTGTCGGCTGCGTGAATTTTAAGGTAATCCAGTCTCTGTTATTTCCTCCTAAAATATCTGCGGTAGAAGTTGTCATTAGCATGAGAACCAAAATGTATTTAATGAATTGCCATTACTCGAAAATTATTCGTCATTAAGCGTTCATTGCGTTATTTCACGTCTTTTAGATCATGAAGCAATGAATTTATCTACCTCAAGCAGGATTCTATTGACTAGCCTAATGAACTTTGAAGCACTGATGCCGTAGAGATGAGCTATGTTGCGCTCACAAGTCCAACAATCTTTGTGGTGTAGTCATCACAATTTCTGCAGTTGTGCGCTGAATTTCCCGTCTGAGAGATGAGGAATATGCATACATGCAATAAACGTACTAAACTTTTTCAAAATTAGGAACTATGTAAGACGAATGTTGAAAACAAACAGCAAATATCTAGGATTTCGATGAGAAAAATATTTGGTTTACTTGCAGTCAGTCTTCTTAGAAGATATAATCATTTCAGGAGGGTTTGGATCCAGAAAAACTTGTTGCGAATAATCATTATATTGCCGCATATTTCGAAGATCTGAAGAAATTCTGGGTGGAAGGGCCTCAACTTCATGTCGCTTTGCTTAAACCTCCAAACTTTGCAGATCCTGTTCAAAGGTATCATTTTACATGCTTTTGCAATTTTACATTTGTGTTGTCTATTATGGTGGCGTCATGCTTGCATGTTCATATTAACATGTTCTGCGAATTCGAAGAGAATCACCAAAGTTAGTTTCAAAGATTTTACGAATCTGATAGCTATGCGATTACAAGACGTGATATGGATTAAGCCATCAAGTTCGAAAGGAGATGTGATTGTTTAATGCCCAAGATTATGTAACGTATCTGATTGGTTTCACAACTTCTCGAGCCAGAAAGCGAGTCTTTTCGGTGAAAAGATTGCAAGGCTAGGATTAAATATAAATGCCTGTTGTTGGCAACTCATGGGATTAGATGAGCTGTTCAGGAGGACTGCGACAAAAAAAATCATATGCCCTACATTGACATACTTTTCCTTTTCTTACGAATAGCACTACTACTATTTAGGCTTCTATGCTTAGGCTTTAGATCTCACTGTGCTTAATATGAAGAATTTTGAGAGTATTTCACCATTGACACAATTCTGCAATGAAGTTGACAAGTCGTTTCAAGCATGGTACTTCCAACATAACGTTTTTGTGTGCAAGACGGAATATATCAACTTGCAGGATTCTTCACCTTAAACTTTTACAAAAAAAAAAGCGCTGTTATCTGTTTATTTCAGGGAAAAGCTAATGGCTGTGGTGCGTGCTTTTGAGAACACTAAACATACACTCGCGCGTCAAGGAACGGTCTTCTTTTTCTTAGAATACCTAAATTACCTGGATCAAGTAAACGCCGAACTGGAAAACACGGACAGGCAAGTTGCAATAGTACATTCAATATCAAAAGAGTTTACTCGGTTTTCTTCTGCGTGTAATAAAATTGCTAATTTAAAATTTGGTGTTTTCAGGCTATGGGACGGAAAACTACGAACATGGCTGAAATTCACTGGTGGCAGTAATCAGTGGGCAGCTGATATTAAGTTCAACGAAACGGATAACTCAATAGAGGCATTCCGCTTTCAGGTGCAGTGCTTAAAATCTTCATCATCTTTGAAGGCATACCTTACGCTATGTGTAAGAATAGTCACTAATCAGAACATGTAGATAACAGGCATCTGTCTTTGAAATCCAAAACGTCAATGATGTTCTGACGCTGTAGTTGAGCTCTCATCACTGAATTTTTCGATCCGAATGCGAACTGTAGCGATTGCCATGAATTGCATTTCGAATGACATTGCGAGTACCGCATTGAGGTTGTCATTGAACAAGCCTCAGCATTTTAAAAGAAACACTTCAGCAATACAATCGGCTTTCCAAATATGGCATCTTCCGCCGCGTTAGTTAAATGATACTCTATGGAATTTTTCGTTTGCTTCTGAAACATCCATCATTCATTTATGTTCTGCATACTGTTCTGCTTTTGAGATATGTGCTATTTTATCAATCCTTCACTTCTATAACAGTTCTTTCTCGTTACCACGCTACAATAAGCGTTTGCTTTTGACTAATTTCGACTGTTCGTCGAGGGAAATTCAGAGCAAACGCCTGTTTTTTCATGGTTTATTTAAATTGTATGTTGGATGTCGGAGAAAGAAAGGAGGGTTGGCATCGTAAGAAAGCAAAATTTTTCCGAATACATCAAGAACATGCCGGTAGTGGCCATTTCTTTGAAGTCAACAATAGCCAAAACAGTGCGATTTGAACAGCACACCTGCAGAATGCAGCTTATATGATTTGTTAAATTGAGCATAGCAATAATGCCTCATCGCGTTGCACGTTGTAAAATACATATTCCCTTTTTCCTCACTAAATGCACATATACGGCCTCCTTATCATTTTCTTCCTCCTGCAAGTCTTTAGTTCTTCCCTTGCAAAACTGCCTATAATAATTTGCGAGATTTTGTGCCATATTCAAGAAGCTGTTCTCGAGATTTTCAGGTTGCTCTAAAGAACGTCGTTGAGCCAAACGACCATAAAACAGCGACACGGCTTTTACGTGCAATTGCAGACCAGCAACCATTCGAAGTACAGGTTTATCATGAGACCTTCCCCTTCGCCGACCAATACCTCATCATCATGCCAGCCACGATACGCAATATTATCATTTCACTGATCTGTATGAGCGTTGTTGCGCTGCTCCTCATCCCAAGTGTTCCATCTTGTAAGTCTTGTGCCTCACCCTCCTGTGAGCTGCGATCACCTGTATGAATGAAACCGCATTGAGAGCATTCTGGAGGTAGTAATAGAAAGGTAATGCTGTTAAGTGGACTGTACAGAATGCCATGTGCAAGTGCACAATGGAAAATATCATGCCACCTAAGCTCTTGTATTAAAGCTCATTCCACCCAAGCTCTTTAGTGGTACATCCCGTAGGGATAAACAATGCCGCGACAACGGCACCTCCGGAAACCTCACCCTGTTACGTGGTCACCAGATTAAAGCTGATGCTTAGCTCAACGCGTAGCCTCAAGCTACGTTTTATCATCGCCCTTGATGTTTTAGCATTTAATAACTTTAATATTTTTCTGTTTCTGACCTTAATTTCAATGTTCCTTCGTTTGTATAGAATATCGGTTACCCGTGATCGCAATCCTCCTGAGCCAAACAAACTTCCATCTTTAATTTTATCACTAAAGCTGTTGTTAAAAACGTTCACTTTTTAACCGGTTTTCGCACGTCTAAAACGTTTAGCACTAACACTTACTATGCGAAAATGCTGAGGAAACGGATAAAGACCACTTGAAAACTGGCCTCCTCATCAGTAAAATCTATTTTGAAATTCTGAAGCATTCGTAACGCCAGGATTTTTCTTGAGCGGATATGAAAGTTTAAACGGTTGAATAACTGAAACGGTTGCAATAGGAAAACATTGAGCACTTAGGTGGATGCTTAATGAGGCCCCCATATTATAAGAGATTTCGGCAGTTCTCATCCCTTCTCCTTATCCTTCCAGTATTCTATTGCAATATATCACACATCGGTTGAACTCTCCATCACAGCTGGCAAATTTCTTTCCCACAGACTAAACGGATATTATCAGAGTTTCGATTGTTCGTTTAATAGATAGTGTAATATTTCAGCTGCGGTAATATTGGTGTCGATTATTTCGATTTGTCTCGGCGTTTTCGGCTACATGACCTTTTGGGATGTTAATCTCGATGCGGTCTCAATGATTTCTATTATTATGAGCATCGGATTTGCTGTCGATCTGTCAGCACATATTACATACGCTTTCGTCACGTCACATGGTACTTCGAAAGGTCGTGTCGTCGTGGCGTTGGAGACTTTAGGATGGCCTATATTTCAGGTGAGATTCACATGTTCACGCGCTTCATGAGCATCGTCTGTCTCAAAGGTAACAGCTTTATATACGAAGATGTATTCATCTTATTATCAACAAAATGAGTCTGCAAGGTTACTCCGCGTCTGCGCTCTTTCGCAAATGATGAGTTAACATTGAGCTTGAGTGGTTATGGCCTCGCAACGCATAATCGATGATGCTCAGATTAATCGTCTCAGCTAATTGCAGCTCCATGAGGCATTGTTGATCATTCAAGCACTTATTTTGTTGCCTTCTGCACGATATTGTAGATATCAGCCGTTATCACATTTACTTCGACTCTTTCCCCCCTAGTGAGTGGCTCTTATGCCTAACTTTCGCTTCTAGCCATTCCCTGATTCAGTTGGTAATAGAGTCTTCGTTGGAAACGCTTTGTTCTGCAAAAAATGCGATCAAAAAAGATCGGTGTGATTCTTCTTTACTTTTTCCGAAAGTCCATTCATATTCACTGGTACTACCACATCATTTTAGGAACTTCGTTCTCTGCACAAGCTCTCAGTTGCCTTATGATTTGCTTAAATATGGTTCCCAGTTCTCAACGCAGTAGCATGTTCACCTGCATCCATTTCTTCAATGGTCATCTTGATAGGATCTACGCTACGAAACAAATAATGCGTTCACACACCTGTTACACACCTTATTAATAAGAATACTTGCGGTAATCAAGTTCAGCTTGATTTCCTCTCAGATGATAATAGATCAAGAGCGGCGACCTTGGTGATTAAATGCACTCGCAGCATTTCCAGTTTTCTAACTTGCCTCTCCTCGCAACAACTTCCACAGAAGTCACTATTGACCCAAAATAATAGAAACTGCATATTTTCCATCTCCTCATAGGAAACTCCAATCGGAAATCGCAGCGGTGGTCGTTTACTGGAAGGTTGTTAAAGCTGATATTGGCTTAAGGTCTGACCTAATGAAATCATTTTAGGCGATCTCCTTGAACTTTTTGCGAACTGAGTAAAGACCGATTTTGCTGCTGAAATCAGGCATTATCAATTCGTGATGTACGCAGATCAACGGCGTCAGATCAAGACTAAATTCTTTCCGCAATTCTCAATTTACAAGTCTTGGCGCATAATGCTGAATTATAACCGCAGAGAGCCGTTGATTTAGAAAACATCTCAAGCTGTTCGCGTAATCATGCGATCGATCATATGAATGCCACAAATTATAGGCTTTCAACTGAAGTGATGATGTTTTGCAGTGTGAAAAAAGCAGACTGAAGTAGACTTTCATAAAGTTTTTTTTTCTGGGATTGAATTTCCTTTAATGTGAGGATACGGTATGAACTGAAGAAGACTGTTGAATTTGTTTTGTCCAATGTGGCAAGAGGAACCAAACTGTGCATCATTGCAGGGTGCCACATCGACCATCGCTGGTATCACGATCCTCTATACCGTTGACGCATATATCATTCAAACTTTTTTCAAGACAATTTGGCTTACAATGGTCATTGGATTATTCCATGGATTGTTCTTCATCCCAGTTGCATTAAGCTTTTTTCCTGCTCCTCGTCTTCAAATTTCTATCGAAGATAGGACCATTTCCAGTTGAGCCGGGCAATATTGGTCATATTGTGATTGGCTTACGCCTTTTGCTGATTCGCCGTGCTGGTGTTCGATCGACTGGAATGTCTACAAGATATGGAATGCACGTCATACAGCGTCAATCTGCCATTTTGTTGTGCATAATGTTGAGTCATAGCTTTAAAGATATCTGTAATACTGATGCTTGTATGTCGTTAGACGAGGCTTTGCATCTCAACGGAACTACTCTACTATGTGAGAAAAAAGTCAAAGCGTTGCAGGAGCAGCAAAATAACAGTGTGCTAAAAAACGGGGAAGGACCCCCATTCAACAAGTAACCCTCCTGCGGAGCCAGGGAATAGTCATATATAAGGATTCGAAAAAGATGAATTCGCATGCTAATTAGTGGAACATCAGTAATTCGGCTAAAATCTTCTTAGGATGCTGCGTGTCATTACTGCTTTTGTCTCTCAAAACATGTGTGTTTATCAAGACTCCGTCACAAATTCATTCTTCAACTACTTAAAGCCCATTCAAGCATGCAGATGCAGAATCTGAAGGGTGTCCTATATGAGTTTCGTTTTGTTCAGTGCAGCGCCTGTCATTTGAATATATTGGTCGTTCCAGTGCACAAGTAACATTGATGCAATAGCAAGGAATTTTCTAAGATCTGAGATGTGCACTCCACCTTCAATTCCCTACGCACAGTTTTGGGACTCTGATGTCTGCAGGAATTTTCTGATCCTTCTTCATCGAAGACTTGCATAACTGCTATTTCCAAACGTCCTTTACAAGGTGCGGACTTTTGTCAGACAACTCTGAGAATGATCGCTTTTGTTTCCTAGTGTTTTTTCCCCCAAAAGATCGGGAATCATAGGCCAGATGTCTACGACAAAGTGTTTCGTCATTAGCAAGCTAATGCGTTCGAGAGTCTCCTGGTTCTTCCACAGCAGAAATCCTCGTACTTCAAATCAATCCAGGCACAGTGCTGATACACATCTTATGCACGCTGTTATTCTAGTCGTACTAAATAAATCAATAAGATGAGCTCCATCATTGTGCATCCTTTTCAAAACGACACTCGACACCTTTACAATTCGACGGTATGCCATCATTAACAAGGGCACCGTCACTAGGTGCATAACAGCTAATGCAAACTCTCCCCTAATCTCAGCACATCAACGCCAACATCGTTTATCATTCGGATCATTCGTGCACAGTAGATATTTGAGGTAGCAAAGAAAGCGATGAATATATGAGCAGAAATTTTGCTGACATCGAGGGAACTAGCCAACTGTAGTCTCATGATCCTTTATGGAACAACGCTGTTCTTTGTCTGTTGCTTCATCGAAGCGATACTTCAACGCCATCTTCACTTTGCTAGATAACGACAATCGTGAGCATTACAGAAACACTGCCCAGCACACTCATTCAGAAGCACAGAATATCAACTAGCCAAAAGGTATCATTCCGAATATATGCATAAATAACAATAGTGGATTTCGGCCTTGTTTTGCCATAAGTCGTGAGGACCACCAAGGCAGCAAAGGAAGTTTGCTATGCTGAGTTTGGCAAAGGTTGCAAAAAAAGCATAGAATCAAGTCGATCCCTAAAATACGGCATGATTTCAAAATTGTCGAATTTTCGGCGTCCGCCAGAAGTATTTGAAATGAATCGAAAGCGCTGTCGGAAGTCCGATGTCTTCTAGTTGATGCCTAAATGCAATTTAACTGTTACAATGAAAAACGCACTACCTTCCTTGGATAGATTTTCTTTGTGTTTGAGGCAGGCAAAAAAAAAACAAACAAGATTTTTCTCGCCGCATAAACGAACAAAAAGGCGATGAAGCAACCTCATTCTAAGACCTACTGCAATTTTACTAACTGACATGAAGGTTCAATCAAGATGTAACCAAGCAAAGGCAAAGGAGGCAGTGGAAAATCTAATTTGTTAATCCGGTATACGCTAGATACCTACTCTTACTAGTGAAAAACAAAACCAAACGATGTGTAAAATCCACATAAGCTTCGAATATGGAAACGTTGTGCTGTATCAGCATTCGATTAGCATTTCGGAATAGGCGATTGTGATGCAGCTACAACAAAAAGGACTGAAATCTGAAGGAGTAAAAACTGAGCGACCGAGAACTACATTTAGCTGGAGCCATTACTTTATGGGATAACGTGAGAACCAGTCGCGATCATCACGTAAAGGAATTCATCACAGGCAATACATCAAGCAACAGAAAGCAAACTAAACGGAAAGCCTATGTGTCACTCGGTTGACTTTTCCAAGCTATATATGCACTAGAAATATTCCTCTTTTTGCTATATCATTCGCAACTCTCTGCTGGATGCAAACTTTTCTCTACTAGACGCCAATTCTGTGCGTACTCTTTTGAATATTGCACAAAGACCTTCTAAAGCGTTTTTAGGAATAGCAGTGCCTTTGCACATATCCATTAAACAGCTAAATGCATTCGAAACAGAAGTAAGGAGAGAACGGAGAGTACATCACGCTATTCAGATGACGACAGCGACAAGTTTCACTAATACACTAACGCCTACATTTCCCCACTGAAATGCAAATAAATACACGTCAATTATTGACACTATGAAAATGGTTCCTTTCTTTCTTAAGGAAGTATCGAATAGATCATGAGCGCAACATCTGTAAACTTAATAATTATTTTTTCGCTGATCTATGAGTAGTATATCAACATTCTGGAGTTGAAAGATCAAAAATGCAGTCTTTCAAGGACTTTTCCTATTTTGCCTTTCAACCGGCTTCAAATTGAGTCAGAAAGAAGCCAACAACTTTGTAGAGTGGGAAACAATACAACCAGTCGAAAAAGTTCCCTTGCTCTTCAAACATTTTCTTTGGGTTGTTTCATTTCTCTGTCCGAAATAGTAGGACGCCGAATTGTTTTAACACTCAACTTCCCCGGTTACTTTTCCATTTCCCGATGTCATTAAATACTTCTACATAAAGCATTCTTACACGTACCACTGAACCTTCGCTGAAATCCTTATACCTCCAGACACGGCTGATTTTTCATAAAACATGTATTTTTTTATTGTCAGGACCAAGCATATATGAGCGGCTGGAGTGGGTTTTTTCATTAAAGTGGGTTCCTCCAAATGCAACACAGAAAAACGTAATTTCATATGCCTGGCTTTTATGAAATCAATAGTAAGGATAAAGTATGTCGGGGGTGGATAGTTAAGAAAATTGGTTCACAAGTACTCGCATTATTGCAGCGCATTCTTGCAAAATTGAAGTTTCAGGAAAGCAGTCAATTAACGCCTCGCGGTGCAAACCTTTTGAAGTTCGTCACAACTGCGGCCCACGTGTTGAGCAAACAGAATCGTCATTTATAAGATGCCCATTGCGGAAAGCACGACTCATCGTTTGCGCCTTTCATCCTCTGAGGTTTGGCTACTGAACGGATATTTACAACTTCTGGCTCAGAGAACAAACATCCGGACGTGGACAGGGAATACTTGTAATTTACTGCTGTTGAATTCATTTACTGTATGTACACTTGCCGCTGTCGCGAATGATCTTTGGGAATTATATATTGGCTGTCTCATTGAGTACTTTCTGTGTTTGGAATTCGGCTCATTGCACGCCAAATCCCTATACGACCCATAATCAGGTAAGCAAGCATAGTCATCGCAATAACGTATATGAAGGTGTATAGGATGTCATGTAATTATATAAGCGCGTGACACTTAACCTCTATGCAAGTGCTAGTGAAGTAAATGTGTTCAAAACGTGACGTCGTCGTTGCTTTGAGCTAAGTTTTCAGCAAGGGTTCCCCCAGGTCACAGTAGCTGCCACACAAGCGTCACAATTAGGCCGCATGGTAGTTATGCCACTTAACTGTTATGTATATTGACGGCGGTCCTAAAAACCAGTTACACTGTTCGAATTGGTTTATCGGCGATGGTGAATTTTTTAAGATCAAGATGGTACAAGGCAATACCTGCTGCCATGCAGCAAAAAATTCGTTCTTGGCCACTTGTACTAGAGAACATTCCACTCATTTAAAGGCCAAATTATTTCCCTGTGTTAAGGATTTAATTCGAATCAGAAGCGCATGATATTAAGTGCTTCTGCAAGCAGTATTCACATAGATGCGTTCGGTGTCTGATATGATCATAAATAATTGAGTGCAAAATGATCATTGTTACAACCGTGACCAAATTACCGCTTATGACAGAAATGAAGAACATTGAAATGCTCTTCATTCATTGTTGTCCCGACAACATGCAAGAGTACCATCTGGAATTCGTCATAGCACTTAAGTGTCAAATCAACTAGCTTTGCTCTTTTTTCCTTACAAATAAAGTGAATTGATTAAGTTGAAGGTGAAAGTATGAGTAGATAGACAAATGAACTCTAGACAGTAATAATAATAGACAATCCGAGCAACCATTGACAATTGAAACTACGCATCCAATAGTAATAAATAGTCGGCATATAAGGCTAGTTTCAGGCAATGTCCCACAAATTGAAGAAGCATCAGAGTATGGATGGCAAAGTACCACTGTGTGAAACAACTTATGAAGAGGTCGATCTGGGTGTGGGCAAACTTCCTCGTTACTTCAGTGAGGCTCGATGCAGTGGTCGCTGCATGGGGGGTATCGGCACTTGTGAGGCGCTTTACGTTTCCGAACAGGTTAGCTCTAAAATGCGACTTGTAAGCCAAGGGAATCCTCTTCCCAAGCAGGCGACTAAGAAAAACCAGGATTTTTTTAAATGGTGATCCTTGTAATAAATCTCCACCACTTACAGCAAATGCATTGAAATTGTGGTAAATTTGCAAAACACTTTTTCATAGTTTAAAATAAATCTCTGAATGACATATGGGGGGAAGTATTGCTCGTTTTGAGGCAACAAGTATGGAGGGTTTTCTTTTTGATGATGATAAATTTTCTCGAATAGTTTAGTCCGAAATTACAATATTCATTTCTCATATGATAATCTCATTCTTTTAGTATAATTTTAGATTGCATTAGCAAGATTCCAAAATTTGCACCAAAAAAAAAAAATTCATAAAGCGGATGCGAAAACTATATCAACTTCCCAGCACAGCGACAACGGGCATTAAGTTGTCGCTGTGCTGGGAAATAGCACCCTCAATCTCTACATCTTTCAGTAACTGCAAGAACCTATCAAGGGAATTGATACGACTTACATTTTTGTAGTTCCACTCACAACAGCGTTTAATTTCGCTGATTGCTAACATATCGTAAATTCAAAGTCATTTTACAATAGTTGTTTCACAGTGACGAAAACTTTTGTGGATCTATAAGAACGGCCAGATTTACTGAGATATCAGGGCATATTGTGGATGTCTAATGAAGGTAGCTGGGTAGGTAGACAGAATGCAAAGGCGCACATTGTGCCGACTTCCCATGGCACGCTTCTTTACTTGCTTTGTGATCAGACAGCTGTAAAATGCACGCAATTTTTTGATATCATTTTGTCTATTGCTTAATCCATAGCGCCGGATCGACTTGGTAGTTGGCTTAGATCATCCCATTATACTCACATTACATCGCTGGATTTTTTGAATTCAGCTGCAATAGTCGAAAATGCTAGACAAACAGACACATACTCACAGACAAAACATCACCATGGTGGTCTTTTGCAAATGGAAATATGCTAAATGTTCATTAAAAAACTATCCAAAAAATCGTTTTCTATTAAAGATGGTCGAAAATATTTGAATAAAATTTTGCAAAAAGAAAAACTGGAATTTTAATCGAGAAGTCGCAATATTTCCATTTTCTGGGAAATATCACAAAAACGGAAGAGGAGGAAGAACTTCTTAACTACGTTGAAGATTATATGGTGAATGAAGTTTCATGGAGATGAACCCTTTATTGCTAGTGCTTTCACTCGATATCGAAAAGAAAATATGCCAATTTTTTTCCAACTGGTACAATTATTATTTCACTCGGTGTCCATACATCTCATTGTTATGTGAAAATCACAAAGTACAGATATAGACGAGTTACCTATAACTGTATTCAGTTAAAATTGTTGAATATGCTAGTTATTTCGGTCACAGTGATTGATGTCGACTGTAAGTACAAGTAAGTATTGATGTTTTTTTTTGCATGCTGTGAATCACTGTTATTCAAATGTTTACAAAGAGATTCTGTTTCATAGTTAGTAAATCTGCTATTGTCAGCTGAATGACGCAAAATAAATACTACAAATGAATGCAGCAAAACTTTTCGCTTTCTCAGTTTCATCCACAAAAATTCTAGTTCAAATATAACCTCAATGTTGTTTTCACGAAAATGTCGAATGGTCTTTTTTTTAAATCTAAGGTGATAAAAAAACCAATGACACATTAAATATGATCAAATCGAGCACCGATGACGAAAATCACGATACGGATGCAATGAGAAAGCATTCATTCAGCATACAAAATCCAGTATTTCAAGAGTCGAAATCTTTGGTCACTCATTTTGCTCTCCTTAATCCATAATTCGCATTTTCAGGTCTATACTCTCTATGACGGGAATCGGGTTGAAGACAAACACATTAAGAGGAGAAGGCCAGTTGCATGCGTATGCAAAGTGCCACGATCGATGAGCTCAGTATTTTTATAACAAAATCGTCTCCATCAGTCTACTGCTTTCAGCTGGATTCTACTCAAAATGGAATACAGTATTACGCCAGACGACATTCCACAACTTCATACAACTCCGAACAATCCGATCCAGGCGACCAGCACAACTTTTTCTAAATGCGATCAAGCGGGAATTTTATTGCCCAACGAGTAGAGAGAACTCTGTTGGTGGTTAATGTATAGTACGAAAATAGTCCT